>FIZR01021451.1:0-45353 GCA_900060175.1 Ferrisia virgata | reverse complement strand
AAGGCGGAGGACGTTCCTATTAAAATTAAGAGCTCATACGTGGAGAGAATTTTTTTGAGGTGTCTACCAACCAGTTTTTCAGGGTACCAAGTGAAAAAAAAAATAATGTTTTTTTTTTAAACCCACCCTAATGGCGATATTTGATCAAAATATCGATATTTGGTATCGAAAATATCGAAATGAAAGATATCGATACCAAAAATATCGGAAGGGAAGAATATCGATATCTTATATTTGGAAAACGTTGCTTCAGATGTATATCAAATGTTGTTATTTCACAGCACTTAATGGAGAAACAATAACAAATGCAGTATAGTTTTTAGAATAATTTAGATTCTAGCAATTCTGGTTAAAATGCTAAAAATTTATAAAACTGACCTCGAATTTTCAGAAAAAAATTCCGGTTCAAGTGGTTTTACACTTTCAAGTTGTAAAAAATTAAAAAAATCTTTTGAATTTAAAATGTCATTTTTACATCTCAAAACTGAAAAAAAAATTTTCAACGCCATCATACAACTAAAATACGTGGCATATTACAATCATAAGAATTGAAACGAAGCATCGCTTCACGATACTTTTTTCCTAGTCAGCATTGCACGTACAAAGGGTTCAATGGTGCTATAAGAGTCGAAACCTCCGAAAGGCACATCTGGGATCACTACTGAATTTACATACCTAATTTCAAGTTCCTAGATCAATTTGGAGGGGAGTTATGTGAGGAGTAAACTCAGAAAATGAGAAAACCCGATCAAAAAACCACTTTTTTGGGACTGTGAGGGGGTGAAATGGAGCTGAAAAGCCGATACCACCAAAAAGCCACATTTACAAACCCCCAATACATGTACATACCTAATTTCAAGTTCCTGGCTGAATTTGGAACGGAGTTATGTGAGGAGAAAACTCAAAAAACCGCTAATTTGAGGCCATGAGGGGATGAAATAAAGCTGAAAAGTTGTAACTCCCAAATCTAGAGCCCCAACTGAATGTAAATACCACAATTTGGTGGAGATAGAGGGGAGGAATAGCCTTTTTCAGGGTCAAAAAAGGTAGAAATCTCCCATTTCTCCCCTCCTAATTGACTTTGAAAGTCAATTTTTGGATATGTGATACAACGATTGGTCCTCTGTCAATTGACTCAAAAAAGGTCAATTTTTGCGTTTTTGATCCCTCAGCACCTCCAACACCCCCCCTAAATTGAGGCGTAACTGAATTTTGACCCAAGTTCATCCCCACTTAGGTATATCTAATCCGCCGCCAAACTGAGCTAATTGACCAAATTGGAGCGATTTGGGTCAGCAACGAGCGGATTAAGTTATTTTAATGTCCTGGAGGGAGAAAAAAATTAAAATAAATATCCGACATGGCTAGAATTCGTCTTGATGGTTTTCTAGGATCGCAAAACAGATTGTGTTAAAATCCCCCCTCTCCCCTCATCCGCGTTTGGTCGATAAACTGGAATAGCCTGCGCGCCATCTGTCACAATCTCATGCCTGTGAAGCAGCTCTTACCACAGAGTCCATTCGCGCTTCAATGATGTCAGACTACCTGGGCGGAGATCTTCCTCTCCTTCTTTTAGCAGGAGCCTTACCAAAGAGAATGTCTTTTTCGAGATTTCCGACCTCTCTGTTGGCCACACTTCCAAAATACCCTAGAATACATCTCTCGCAGAAAACACTTGACCTGATTGGCCCCTGCATTTTGTTAACGATTGAAATGTTGGTTCGTCGCACTGTCTAGGGTATCCTCAGCATCCTTCGCCAGAACCGCATTTCAAAGGCGTCCATTCTTCTTTTATCATCTGCCTTCAACGTCCATGTTTCCGCGGCACAAAGGAAACCAGAGAAAATAAGTGAAGCTTGGTTTTTGTAATTTTTCAAGTCGGTTCCTTACATACCCCCTCTCCTCTTCTTGAGCTAAGGCAATTGAAATTTGCCATGTAGGCGCTTCGACTTCTCACGTCTCGTTAGTCCAAAATCAAGCCCTCCTCGTACCCGTATCACCAAACGTTGCTTTTTTTTTTTATTGCCATAAGATGTAAAGAATTGTGTAACAAATTAGGCTAAAAAATCATTTCAAAGCGATGCGTTCATTTTTAAACTTTTCAAACGCGAAAAAAGGAAAAATACTTTTTACTTTGACTCAAATATTTCAAAGCTACATTAAAAAAAAAAAAATTTAACGAAAGATTACAAGTAACAAGTGTAAAAATTCGAAAAAGGAGCGTTTTAAACGAAAACTTGTTGAGATATTTCCGTCAAAAAAATTAAAAAAAAAAAAGAAGTCAGATTCACTGGCAAAGCTTAAAAGTTTTAAAAAGATAGAAGAATTTGAAATGTATCAAGCACAATATGCCAACTTGATGCGTAAAATTTCAACTTCTCTGCGCAGTTGTATTAGACGAAAACTCGAGTCTTTGAAAAGTTTCTGAGTACTTATACTTGTAGTTGAAAAACAGGAAATCTTAAGAAAAAATTAGTTTACTGCCCAAAAAACCGTACAAGGCTAACTTATCTATAGGGTTGGAGATCAAAGAATACGATTTATAAAGTAAAGAGAGATGCAAATTAGGACATGATAGGGATCACGTCAAGATTTAAGCATCGTAACAAAGTTCAAGAAGTACATATAAATGCACATTAAGTCTTTTACGTAGGCAATCAAATTAATCCGATGGGAAGCTGTTTGTAAAATAATTTATTAAATAGGATGAAATGGTATGGCATGAATTTTCTTTTCTGTAATGGTTCTAACAATAATAACTTACGTCTACAACAAAAACACTCGCTGTAAATCTTTATCCAGTGCCTATAAATATTTTAGTTATAGGCAGGTAGCCACTTGCTACAAATTATTCAAGTAATTTTCAATAAATAATAATAACTCTAAATAGGATCTTTCAACTTTATCAAGTTTTGATGTCAAATAAGTAAATGTAGTGAAAATTTTAGGGAAAAAATATTACTGAAAGTCATAAGAACATTTTTAAAAATTGAGAACATCGTGTAAAAGTATAGAAAAATTGCAAAATATATATATATATATATAAGTGGCATGAAAAATTACACAAAATCTGACGAAAAATTGTGAAAAATGGTTAAAGACAAAGTAAAACAATTAATAAAAATGCGTAAAAAGTATAGGAAATTTCATTAAAACTTGTAAAAAAGTGTTATAAAATATAAAAATTCATCTGGAATAAGAAAAAAAATCGTAAAAATTATTAAAAAAAAAAGCAAATTAATTATTTCAAGTGCGTTAATATACAGAGAATCTACTAAAAATTTAAGATGATAAAAAAAAAATAATTTTGAAAATATTTCTTTTGAAATAGATGCTGCACAGCACACATCCCCCTTCTACTGGCTTTATTGGTACGTTTTTACATGTTTCAACACGGTTTGGCACTTGACCCACATTTTGATAGGGGATTAACACTTTTCAACAGGCTTTTACACGTTTCAACGTGTTTTGACATGTTTCGAGTCGTTGCAGTACGTTTTGACATGTTATGACTAGTTTCGGTACGTTTTGGTACGCTTCAACATGTTTTGACAGGTTTTTGTCCAATTTTTGACACGTCTTGACACGTTTCAACATTTTTTGACCCAGACAAAAAAATTTTTTCCCGTGTCCCAAAACTTGAAACTCATCTTTTCAACAACTTTTTGCACTGAATTCAAATAAATTTTCAATATTTTCGCCATCAAGCTGCGATTTTAAAAGAAAAGACCCTGAAAATAGAATTAATAAACATTTTTGGAAGGAAACTTAGTAATTCTAGATGCCTTTTTTGCGGCTTATCATGCTACAACTCTTAAAAAAAATAACTTCAAGAGTGTCAAATACCCAAAACAGCTATTTATTGAATGATTACAAATGAAAATAGGATATTTTGAAAGCATTTTTTGCACCAAATTCTAACTTGCAATCGGAATTTCTGTATCTTGCTGTCATTTTTTTTTTCAAAATGAAGTGCTCACGTGAATTAGATAAGTTTCGATCATTTTTGTCACTTGAACGATACGAAGAAATTCAATATGAAGATGCATAGAAGAATTTCTTAGAGGAACTCTTTTATAGTTTTGACATCTCGTTCATCTTGTGGGATTGCTCAGCTTAAAAAAAAAAAAAAATACAGATGAAAGGGGGAGAAGGATAATATAACATTAAAATTTTATTGTGAAGTATTGACTAATCAGCAATGAATTAATTCTAATCAATAATTTGTTTTTTGTTTGTTTGTTTGTTTCAGGTGAGTACCTGTATCATTTCGTAACATGTAATTTTTGCCTTAATTTTCATTATTTGTCTACTCGGAGATTTGAAAACAGTACAGACCGTGCGCAAACAGCAACGAATTGAGGAAGAAATATTGTTCGCTGGAAAAAGTAAAAATTAGTGACTATGCGAATATGTTTTGATTGAATGAAACTTGTGAAATTCAGCTGATTACTATCTCCCTCAACGTAAAAGTAGCATGATGATACTCATCCGTAGAGATGGGCCAATTTTTATTTATTTATTTATTTTTTTTTTTTGGAAATGTGAAAACTACACGAGTCACAATAGTTGCAAAATGATCCAAAAATGAGGTGGAAAGAATTTCAGCTTTCCAACTCAATTCTTTCAACTAAAAAAAGTGACTCAAAGTTTAAAAATTTTTTGAACAATTTAAAAAAAATGAAATTATAACACATATTTATACCAAAAATTATCGTTGCTGGAAAATTTTTCCCTTTTCGATTTTGTAAGGGGTTTTTAAAAAATGTCGCTTTTTCCATTTATTCATAATTTTCTGAAAAACCACGAAGGAAATTTTTTTTAGGAAACATCCATCCTCTGGAAATGGATGTGGATCATCAAGTTTAGACGATAAAACTCAATGTTTCAAATTCATCTTCTACGACCGATTTTTCAGGGCACTCAAAAATTATAATTTTTCATATCTTTTAAGATCAATTTTTTAAAAATTGAAAAAAATTTTCTCGAAAAAAAATTCATTGAAACGTACACAGTTATCCATTTTAGACCCCAAAAGGCGATTTTTCACTTTTTTTCTTTTGTTTTTGAACGAACTATACCGTTTTTTTCTTTGTTGGGATAGCTATTAAGAATATCTAAAAAGAGCAAAAACGATCAAGACCGACATTAAATGAGCAAAGCTAAGTATACTCGGTTAATTTCACCAAAAATTTACTGAAAAAAAATTTTTAATGATGCAAAAAAATTCTCAAAAGAAAACGAAAAACCCATTCTTTAAGCACCCTTGAATAATCATCCATGGAAGAAAAAATTGAAATATTGGGCTCAATTATCTAGTATTTGGTGTATTACATTAATTTTGGAAGGGCATTTCTCAAAACACATTTCCTTCGTAGTTTTTCAAAAAATTGGCTTAAAATGTATTGAGTGATATTTTTGAAAACCCCCTGAAAAAATGATTAAAATTAGTCAATAATGGTAATTTTGGGTATAAATATTTGTAACTATTCCATTTTCAGACAAAAATTTTCAAATTTTGTCCAATTTTGACAGTTTTGCGAGTTGAAAAAATGCTAACCCGTTAATAGTTGATCTTGACCTCGGAATGATTTTATGATTTTGAATTGAAATGTCAACAGTTGACTTTCACCCTGAACTAATTTCGAGATTTCATGCTAAAATGTTGAGAAAAGTTAGTTGATCTTGACCCCGGTTAATTTTATGATTTCAAGTTGAAATGTTGACGAGATGCAACGAAAATTATTTGTTAAGAAACAGTGAATATAAGAGTTAAATTTTTTACCAACAACGTAAAAAGCATCAAAACTTACATTCCTTTGATGTTTACTCTTTGCGTGCAAAGAGTACTAAGTATTTTGTATAAAATTTCTTTCTTTACAATATACAAGATCTATATTTACCTCAAATTTAACATCAAAACCGTTGAAAATGTTCATTTTTCATATTGAATGAAAACCCAATTTTTTCAAAATTTTCCCGCTCGCTTCGCCCAGACATAAATATAAGTTTCGCTTGATTTAATTTTAAGAGTTCATATCTGAAGATTTGACCTTCAAAATATTACGAAAGAAATATGATGATTTATCCCATTACACTGAGAAAATTCGAACCCTTTCTTCTTTTTGAAAAATTTCTCCAAAAAAATCTGGTTGAATTCGTGGCTCCCCCCCCCCTATTTCAATAGCATTGAATTTTATTAACCATCAAAAAGACCAGAAAAGAGAAGATTTTATGGGGGGTTCGGTTTAATTCTGGCTACAATTTTCAATAATTTTCACTTCCAGTCGTAGAGAGAGATTTGAACCCCTTGAACTCTCCTGTTCACGTTATTACCATCAGACATTTTTTCGTCATATTTTATGTTATTTTTCTACACTTTTATACGATTTTCTCAATTTTTAACCACGCTCTTATGATTTTTAGCAACCATTTTTTTAGAACTTATTTCTCTATATTTTCTCTCCCAGTCTACCATCTCGTAAAAAATTTTCAATTCTTTCATTTCCTATTCGTCTCTTCAAAAATATAAAGAAACCTTTTCAGAAATCTATTTCAAGGTCCCATTTTGACGTTTTAAAATTATGAGGGTAGAAATAGACCAATTGGTTCGCTGGCATTCATCCGTACAGCTGAAAATAGATATGTTGAGAAAAAATGAAGTATATGGCTAAGGTATAATAGTAGGTCTTCGTTAAAACACACTAAATCCTAAATTAAAATGACAATGAAAAAAAAAAAAAAAAAAAAAAAAAAAGGAAAAAGAAAAAAAAAAAAAAAAAAAAAAAAAAAAAACGCAAGGAAATAGGATACCATAAATAAACGCCTAATGTTTGTTATTGTATGTGTTCCTTTTATCTTGATGCACTTTCAACTCAAAGATCCTCTATGGAAAACAATACTGGAATAAAGTTTAAGCCAACTGCGAACACCTTAAAATAAGTTCACGCTTATTTTTCAACATCTACGCTAATTGAAAGGAAGAGAGTGAGAGAGAGAGAGAGAGAGAGAGAAAAGAAAAAGAGGTTTTCTGACAAAAGTGTATTAATTTGCCGCACAACAGCTCAAGAAAAACACAACATTGACATTGACAATGGTAAAATTTAAACAAGCGAAAAGCGTAAAAATATTAATTAAGCCTTCGTCAAACGAGGTTTTTTTCTTTTTTCAAAGCATTGTAAAAAGGAAAAATTTGCATAATTACGACAACAAATAGAAATTGGCGAATTTCAATTAATCTTTTAAAGTAGAAAAAATTTTAATTTTCTGATCAAAATCGTATACGAAAGAAAAAGAAAAGAAGGATAAGCTGTCAGAAAAATAATCATTGCGGAAACTTTTTCAATTAAAAATCGAAAAGGGAAATTTTTCATCGGTATAAATTTGAATTCGGTCCATTTTTATTACCTCTTCGTTGCCGTTGTCGTCGTCGTCGTCGTCGTCGTCGTGGTGTTTGTTTTCTGCCTCTATCTGTTCGTCTTAGTGTTATAGATTGTAATAAATTTCATCTTGATCTTTTAAATTGATGTGACTCTATAATAACGAAAGATGAAACGTTTCGCTTTTGAAAATTAATGACTTTTTTTCCTCTTCTTTTTTGTCGAACAATTGAAGATAAGACTGATGGACCGTATAAGAATGGAGGAAAGGAAATTTAAAAAGAAAAAAAAAAGAGGCAAATCATCTCTAACGAATGGCAATTAATCGCGTTTAAAAACTTGTAAACTTACTCAATTTACACGTAATTTTCGCGAATCGTTTAAGTCGTTTAATTTTGTTCGATAAACCTCATCGTCGTCGCAGGTCTAGGTATATATAAGTTGCTAACAACGACGTCAAATTAATGACAGCCGATTTTCACACAGTAAATATTCAAAGCTAGAGGTTATAGAATAACAACGACCAAACTTCGAATCAGCCTAAACTAACTATTATCCTTTTACGAAACATTCGCTTACGAGAAAATACAATTTAGATAACTCGCATCACTTTGTGTATGCATATAATCTGAATATATGCTATCGAAATATAACCCGTTGTATTTGATTGCGTCTTTTATATGCCATAGTATAGGAATAATAATAGTAAACGAAACGGCTAAGCTTCGATGCGTTTAATTAAAATAGAATTTACTGGCGATGAGATTTTTGACAGGCGTTCCAATCGTATTGGTAATGTCTTTTCTATCACGTGATATCGCAAATACGTACAACGTTTGTATAACGTTCTGCCTTATTATTTATGCCTTGAAAAGAGATAACAGATTCGAATTTGATATAAATTGGCTACTGTATAATGAATATACCTTATAAAAGGAAATCATTTTCCTGTTGTAATAGTTTTCCTGGGGAGATCTTTACGCAAAAATAGCATCGCTATAAAATGCAATATTTTGGCTTCAGCTAATACTACATACTTGCTCTGATCAGAAAACATGTCAGTAAAGGTTATAATAGGCAATCTACCTATTCTCAAAAAATAACTTCAGAATGCTTGGAAATGAAAAGAAGACACGATACCTGTGCTTAATGCTTACTATTGAATTTTTCAGATAACCAAGAACTTACTGCATTAAGGTGGATAAAAAAAAATTAAATTTCCAGATAACATTAATTTTAGGATATAATATTACATAATGTGAGTTGAAATCCCGCCATGCAAATTTTTAGCTCCCAAGTTTATTAAGGAAGCTGTATAAACTCCTAAAGAAAGACCAGATTAAAAGAAAAAAATTGCTTGCTTGATTTTCTATGTCATAGGCAGATATGAGAGTTTTCCCCTTTTTAGACTTGAAAAAGAGCTGTTCCTACCCTTTCTCGTGACTAAATTGACCTAGGAAGTTAGGGTTCTAAAAGACCATTAAGACCATTTTTGGCAATGTCAGATATTTATTTTCATTTTATTATTTCTCCCCCGAATACTAAAAACATTTACTCTGCTCGATACTGACCAAAATCACTCCAGTTCGGTAAATCGGGATTAGCTATATATCAGACGACATAGACCCAGGATCAAAATTCACTTATGCCCCAGTTTGGGGGAGCAGGTAATGATAGGCTAAAAAGGCAAAGATTATTCCTTTTCAAGCCAATCGATAGAGAATTGAAAGTTGTATAATGTATCCAAAAATCAGCTTTCTGGGCCAATTACAAAGGAAGATATAACGGTTTTCCCCTTTTTGACCTTGAAAAAAGGCTGTTCCTCCCTCACCTCCCCACCAAATTGAGATAGAAAGTTTAAATTTGGTAGGTAGCCCTAGATATCGCTTTTGGAGAACTAGACTTTTCAGTCTCATTGTACCCCTTTACAGCCCCAAAATAAGATTTTTGGGCGGATTTCCTTATGTTCTGAGTTTGTTCCTCGCTTAACCCGCCCCCCCCCTGAATTGTGGTGAAATTTTCGGGGTTCTGACTTTTTATCATCATTGCATCCCCCTCACAGCTCTAAAAATATAGTGTTTTGATTGGTTTTTCTTATTTTTTGAGTTTGTCACTCTTATAACTCGCCCCTAACTTGATCCAAGAGGTTGAAAATTGTTTTAAAAATTTAGCATGGGTGTTAGATGTGCCTTTTGAACGTTTTAGCTATTCGCTCCAATGCATACCTGTATCCTTACCATTGTTCAAGAAAAAATATTCCAGAATGCTCCGTCTTTTATTCTATGATTGGACAATTCGAATATCTTTTTAATTCATGAAAATTATGTTAAAAAAGCATCGCAAGACGTTGTTCTTTTTTTGATTTATATAGGGTGTTTCGCTTCAATAATACTTCCTTTATTCCAGAAGTAAAGCAACGCAAATTACACACATGTATAATGTTTTGCCTATCCTATTCATTCAAGGACGCAGATCCACGAATATAATTTTTTTTTTCTGAAAATTGAAGCTCATTCCTAAAAATTGTCAACTTTTTATTCAAATATACTAGACATACCTGGATTACATCAGTGTGTCACTTGTATGATTTAAGATTTACAGTAAAAAAAAAAAAAAAGATGCTTCTTCAGCCTTTTTTTCTGATAGATATTATATATAACCATTTGATTTGAAAAAGAGCATCGCGTATAATCAGTATGAAGGGTAGCAAGGGTTCTACGAGGCTAAAAAGACTGGATCACCGAAAGGAACATTTAGAAACCGTACTAAATTTACTTACCAAATTTCAACCAACTAGCCTAATTTGGAAAGGAGCACAAAAAATAAGAAAAACCGACCAAAAAACCACATTTTCATAGTTGTGAAGAGATGCAGGTTTAGGGATCAGAGGAATTGGAGTATATTCACAATGAAAGAAATTTATTAGATAGAATTTCTGAAAGAAGGTTGAATCTTGGAATATGAATAAAAATGCTAGGTTAATTATGCCTCAAAGATATCTCACTTTAAAGTTTAAATATCTGGCTTCAAATTATTATTACCTATATCGTGAACTTGTATAACGAAATAATAAATTCTACCCCATCGTATTCGAAGGAGAAATCACACTGTCTGAAAATTCATCGTTAACATCGCAACGAAAAATTTTATTCTTCTTCAAGAAACTTTTACAGACTGGGTAAAATTTATTCAAAATTCATCTCCGCGCTTTCTAGGAATAGGTAAGTAAGTATTTATTGTGGCGAAAATTCATCTCGCATCGTACAAGTAAAATTTCGCGTATTTTGTATGCTTCTGCTGTTTTATAACGAAATCCTCGCGAGGTTAATGATACACTTAATTTAAATTTTAATTATGAACGACATACTTAGGTAGGTAGTAAAAGTTGTCTTGTTTTTGTGAATATTTTATCCCTTACACTAGAGAATCATTAGTTTTCATCGCTTTTTTTACAATGCCTAATAAGTTTGAAATACTCGTACATATTTTTGTTAATAAATTACAACTTTTTTTTTTCTGAATCTGAATCATTTAAATCTCAGACTATGGGAATTGACCCAGGAGTAAAAAAAAATAAGATATTCGAATTGATTCTTTCCCCAAAAAAAACTCACCCAATTGATAAATTGAGAAAACCTTTTTCTCTCAAATCAACCAATATTTACAGTTTGATAAAATCCTTTTCCTCGACGACAAGTTATTACTCGACAAAAAAAAAAGGAAAATAGATAAGCCTGAATGCATTATTTGAAAAAAGGAGGAAAATTAGAAAGTGTTCTTCAGAAATTAACCTTAAATGAAAGCCGAGTAAGTGGAATATAAAAGCTCTCGGCGAAACAATATTTTTTTCGACGTCCTTCGCTATATATCTACCTAGTACCTGCCTTACATTGTTTCAACTTTCAAATAAGAAATTTTTTCCTGCTTTTTTTCATCCCTTTTTTTCCCAACCATTAGTTTTACTTTTTGACAGCCGCAAAGTATCAGCTACCTATGATTTTGGTAATTTTATTTTTAGAAAATAAAAATTCGAGACTTGGCTTTATGAATAATTTTTTAATTAATTTTCGTCTTATTATAGTGAAAAAGTTTGGCGCATAATGGCATATAAGGTACGATGAGTATACTGAACCAATGGCAGCACAATTTAATGTGAAAAAAAAAAAAGGAGATGAATTACTAAAACGACCTTTAATTTTTTAGGCCTGTTTAACTTCTTGGTTGAACTCCATCAATGATCTAAATAAAGGGGACCAAAATCAATATTTTAATATTTCATTTATTTCAAAATACATCTTGGTAGATGGTAGGTACCTATCCTACCTATTACCTAATTTATATAGTAATACGTCAGATGATGTTTTTTACCTCCAATTTTCAATTAATTTCACTTTTTTTTGGATGTTGAAAGGGATAGATGACTAAAAACATGGCGTTAAATGAGCATGGTGAAAATTTACAGCACCTGAGTTGACGCTTCTCCCTGTCTCGTCTTCTCTAAGTTGCTTCATAGGGCATTGGCGGATAAGTATAGTACACCGGCCCCATGGTCTTATCGCAATGATATTTTCATGGTTTCTAGGTACTAGATACCATCAGTCCATCAAGGTACTTTTATCCCCCAAGCTTCAGACTTTTATCGGTAGTGGTTCTTCAATATTTCATTTTTAATTCAGAAACATCTCGAATTTTCTTCTATCAATTCGCTCAACTAGTTTTTTTCAAACATGAACTATATTTCAGTTATACATAAAGCATTTAATAAAAAAAAAGCATAGCCTAATTTTCTTGTTCAGTACTCAGAGTAGGGAGGGTTCAGTGGGGCTAAAATGTATCTACCCTAAAAAGGTACATCTATGATCCGTATTAAATGCACATGCCAAATTTCAAGTTCTTAGCTATGTATTTGGAGCGGAGCTATGCGAGGAACTAACTCAAAAAATAAGAAAATCGATCAATAAACCACATATTCAAGGGTATGAGGGGTGCAATGGGACTGAAAAGTCCCCAAAACTGATTTTGTTGGTATATCTTCTCCCCTCCTTGTCTCATCCACCGTAGGTCGATAGGCCTTAACAATCTGGTTTTCATTGACAATATGACATAGAAAATCGGCCTAACAATTGACTACTCCCCACCACCGTTCTTCTCCCACAAAAATTTCAACTCAATATTTGAGAGCACTCTTTACATATAAAGTCTGTGAAGCAAAATTAAAAAAAATTGTTTGTAAGTGTGTTAATAGCTCTAAAATAACTTAAATTTGTTTCAAAATTTTATTTCACCGCACCATGGTCAAAAATGGCGAAAACCAGCTGTAACTCATGGCCAATACTCAATCACGAACCCAATTTATATTACGCATGCATATTACTAGGATTAATGAAAAATCCGGGGCGCCACTTTTCAGGCATCAGCGACACTCCCCTCCAAATTACAGTCAAAGTCTAAATAGTCAATATGAGTATCATTTTCATATAATTCGCACCTCCTGAGAATGTATTAAAAGTTAAAAACATAATTAGATCTTCACAAGTTCATTATTTTGGGAAAAAAGTCTAGGAAATTGGCAGAATGAAAATTTAAGTAAATGCAAATGAAAACCCAGGATGTAATAAATTATGTTAAGTCATTGAAATTAGAAAAATAAAACAAAAATTCTACATTTCATTCACTAATAATTTATTACGAGAAAAGTCAATGTTCTAGTCTATTAGTAGCAATTTGTTTAACGAAATATAAATTTTTTGTTCATGTATCATTTTGCCACTTTTTTCATTACTCACGCCCAGTTTTAAAAAGGAAAAAAAAGTTAAATTGGACCAGACATGTGCACTGTACAAGATATTTAATGAAGAACGAAAATACTCAATACTCCCAGTAACTATGTTTTACAGAAAATTGTTTCACAAAAAGAATTGTCTAAAAAATTTTGTCTGTTCTGTCAAAGTTTCACCTATTTTATTGATACTTTGAAATAGTGAGGTAACTTGGTCACTCTTATTACTACGATAAATTCTCGCCCTAATCCATAAATATTATTCTAAATGAAGCCCTTTAAAAAATGAATTCACAGAGACATATTTATTTACTTACTGTATAAATTTTTAAAACACAATCAAAAAGGGGCGTCATAAGTGAGATTTCCAGCCTAATGCATGTAAAAATCAAATGCTGTGCAACATTTTCAAAACTTGTAGTTTTCTGGCAATTATCACTGGATAAAGGTAACTTTTGAAATATTTTGAGTTTGAAATTGAAATTTACTTTTTTCTATCACTAGTGTCAAACGATCTGGTTCTTCACAACAATTTATAACATCACAAATTTGCATACTCTAGTTACTTAGCTTTAATAATTTGAAATGTATTTTCTCGAAACATAGAAGGTTGATCTAACGATAAATTAAATAAATTCCTACAATCGAAAAAGTATATAAGCAGTTAAATGTGCCGGCTCGACAAAAAGTAATGAATTTCCGAATTACAAAACAGTACATTCCTAGTATACCTAACCAATAACTACCTTCTGACAAACATACTTTATAGGAAGCATGGAGTAGAGATGTACCTACAAATCTAGTAGTTAGTAAAATCGTCAAACCATAAAATAGAATCGCAATAAAAACTTTTATAGTTTTGATTCGCCCTTTAAACATTTGGCAAACGCTATAGCTGTTTCATACACTCGTATTTACCACCGTCTTGTTAAAATTGACCAAAATGCCGAATATATTCTTCGATCGAAATTCTCGCTTATAATGAAATTGTCACGCCGAATGTCAATGAACGTAACGGTGACGTGACAATGGATGAAAATACGTATCGTATTTTATCTCATAACGCAGCGAGTTTAAATTGAAATAAAAATAATCGATTTGAGTAAATCGAATCTTTATCTGTTTGCTTTAAAATCTGTTCGCTAATCCTGAATTTTCAATTTTAAACTGTAACACAGCTTTTCACCGCAGCAAAAGCAAATCAGTAATTAAATATTGGATAGCAATTTTAATCTCGAATAAAAACGAATTTACTTATTTAATTTAACAGCGGAAACAACACGCGGGCGGTTTTTTTTATTTTATAATAGAAATATGTATACTGGGTGTTCCGCCTTAACCTCTCTATCCTTATACCAGCGATAGGTCGGTCAACCCATCAGACTTGCGTGTATAATGGTTAGCATGTCCAAAAATTCAAAGGAGCTGAGAGATACTATTTTTAAATTGTCATTTTTATCCTAACCTACCGCTGACTTTGAAAATTCATAGAAAAACAATTAATAATGATGAAAGTTTGTGGTTTGCTCTGAAACATAACATATAACCTCGAGTATGTGTTGTGTGAAAATCAAGAGCCGGGGTGCAATGGTTCGTAAAATATGACAAAACAAAAACAAAAAATTATGACAAAAAATTTATAACTTTTTTAGTTATGTAAATAACTTTTAAAAAAGCTACAATGAGCAACTTATAAAATTTTTTTTAAATAAACAGGCGAGCATCTTCAACTCACTGGTTGAGGTGGTAACCCTAAAGAGTTGCACTTATATAGAGAAAAGAATTATCAATTGAAAAAAAAAATAATAATAATCACCTTAGTATGCTTTTTCAGCCTGATTTTCGTGAGATATTACGATTATGAGAATTGAAAAAGCATCGCGGAACGAACTCGAAAAAAAAAACAACCAAAAAAACACATCTTTGGGGCTGTGAGAAGGTGCAATGAAGCTGAAGTGTCGAGACCCCCAAAAGGCGCATCTCCAGCTCCTACCAAGTGCGCATAGCAAATTTAAACTTCTTAGCATAGAGGAAAAACAGCTCTTTTTCAAGGTCAAAAAAAGGGAAAATTCTGATATTTCTCCGTCTAATAGAACAAAGAAGTTGATTTTTGAATATGTTATATAACTTTGGATCTTCATTGATTAGTTCAAAAGGGAACAATTTTTGCGTTTTTAGACTCTGAGCAACCCTTCCCTTAAACTGGGGCATAATTGAATTTTGAGCCAAGATCATCCTCACTCATATATATCTAATCTGCCTTGACACTAAGCCGATTGGCCGAATTGGAGCAGTTTTGGCCAGTATCGAACTCGATAAACCATTTTTCAGTTGGTATGAGGGGGGAGGTAATAAAAATAAATGTCTGACGTCACCAATAATGCTCTTAATGGCCTCATAGAACCCCAAAACGGATTTTATTGATATTCCTTCCCCCATCCGCCAAAGATCGATAGACTGTAATAACCTGGTTTTCATGGACAATAGGGCATAGAAAATCAAACTAAAAATGTTGGTAATTTTTAAGCAAAAAAAGAAAAAAATTCTAATTTTAAAGGTAAATCCGAGAGAAGCAAAACGATTGCGCTACGAAGCAAGGAATATGAGTGAGTGACTGTGGCAAAAAATCAAGAAAGATGTGAAGTGGTTTGCTAACTGTAAAGATATATAAGTATAAAAAAAATTAGTAGAAAATTTTAATTAATTTTTAGTCATGTTTTTTTGTATTTATTTTGTCATGTTTTACGAACCACTTCACCCTCCACTCGTGATTTTTATACCACCTATACTCGAGAGCATAAACTGTCGAATTTTTATCATAATTGTTTTTTTTTTTTCAATGAAATTTCAAAGTGGACAATAGAAATTTGAAAATAGCATAACTCAGCCCCTTTGAATTTTTGAATATGCTAACCATTATGCAAGCAAGTCTCATGAGTTGACCAATCACTGGTAATACATGGATAGCGAGATTAATGCGGAACACCCTGTACATTTGAATGAATTGTACATATATGTAAAAGCAAATACTTATTAGTTCAAGAAAATTACATATTCGCAAATGTATCTACTGTCGATGTACTTTAGGTACAAGCTCATCGTCATATATTATTCATTTTGCAGCTTGATTTAAAGTTCATTTCTCTATGGGGTTTCCATGACTGACACAAAATATATATTTCTACGAAAATATTCACATTGTTTTGTTATTCAGATCAAGTATATCGTCATCAACAAATACACATGCAAAATTGAACATAAAATTTGTCTGCTTTTACCTCTGTCGTTCTCCGATATAAGGATAAAATTGCACCATTTTTTCAGCATATTAAAGAGTAAAAAATTACCACCACAGGTGACTAGATAATTCATTGGGTTCTTTTCAAAAAGGTGAAAAACATTTAATGGTCTAAAGTCGTCATTATATTTAAGTTAAAAAAGTTTATGCGGAAAAAGTGCAAAATAATGTCACAACATAGGTATCTACTAACGTGCTGGTAATTAATTTCGAGTAAAACGAACTCGTCGAGAGAAAAAACGTTGAAAAATTATTCATTTCCACATCCTCATTCCCTTCGAGGCCATTTCATTGTATTTTTTGCAATTATAAATAATGAAAAAAGTTCATCCAAAATGACTCTTCGAATAAGTAAACATTTATATTTTTATATTTTTAGAAAATTATACGAAGACTATAATAAAATAGTTTGAGGCCATATATGCGAATTTATTTTTATTAAAAATACATAAAAACAATATGATCCCAGGTATTCGAATAATTTCACGTCCAAGAAAGGAAATCAAAAACAAAAATAAAAGGCCAAACAAAAGCCAAATAATTCGAATACAAACAAACTGCATAACGTGAAAAAGCTTACAAAGAATTTTTTTCCTTTCAATTTGATAAACGTTAAAGTTTCAAAAATATCATCTTTTGTGCAACTTGGTAAAGTTTGACAATGACGTGTTGTCTTTTATTTTTACCAGCCTGTCTTTAGAATTGTTTATTTGCCAGGTATTTGGCAAATGTCAATTTTCATTTTTATTCTGTCGATGTTATCAAAGAGTCAGGCTTTATTTATTCGAGATAAATTTTATTAAAACTGTTATCGAATAAATTCTTTCCCCTTATTTTTCTCATCTTTACCTAACTAATACTAAGTAAGTAAGGTAGATTGAAAGGAAGGTCACTTTACGTAATATTTTACGTGAACGAAAATTTAATTCTGAAAAATATCAAATATCAAATATTTTTAGACCGAATAAAAATTTCAATTTTGATAATTTAATTCATCTTTGAATCATAATTAATAATTCGAATAAAAATAAAATAATAATAGAAATAATAAAATGCGGCGTTATATACGACTCGATGGCAATAAGATGACCTCGAAATTACCCGGCTGATATATTCAAAGAAGAAAAACTAAAATCTATACCACAAACTTTCAACCAACTTAATCTAAAGTATCCTTAATCTTATGAAAAATTTTGTCAACCGTAACTCATCTGCAAGTTCGACCGGTTGAAAAAATTTACGAATCGTTTCTTAAAATGCTACGCGCGCTATGGTAAAAAGGAACAAAAAACTGTAAAGCAAAATGAACCCTATATCCTTGAAAAAAATATATTATTCATGAAGATCTCGTGTTAGGTACCCACATTTAGATACAGACATTTCATTTGAATTCCACTTGCCACTATATTTTTTGCACACTTGTTGTTCGACATGCACCTGTTTATGGTATAAAAATGAATAGAATATTGAAAAAATGATTCTAAACAGGTAAATAGGTACTTGGACTTACTTATATCTACCTGTTAACTTATACTTTTTATTTTCTTGAACGATATTTCTTTAAAATCGAAATATCATATCTGAAAATTCGACTGCTCATTTGAAATTCAAGGTTATTTCGAAGAGAGAACATATGACAGGCGATAATTTTGGTTGAATTTTTAAATTGATTTTTTTCTTCTTCCACAGTAGAATTACTATAAGGTACGAAAATTGGCCTGCAAAGGGGGGGGGGATGGTAAGAAAGAGCTTAACATTTATTCAAAAAACCACTTTCGTAATTTCATATACGAAGTCAAACCATAGACTTTGAGTAAAGATTTTTTAGAAAATAAGGAACCCAAAGATGTTCTTGTCATGAATTAGTATATAAAAAATAATGAAGGAAAATAATTGGTATCGGTTTTCGATTTTTTAGCAAAATTGAACCCTCCCCACACGTAATTATAATATTTCCAGTACGGTCCTCTTAAGGCCCCAAAACGGGTTTTGTTGATATTCTCCTTCCCTCCATCATAGGTCGATACTCGAATGACCATAATAGCTTTGTTTTCATTGACAATGCGACATAATAATAAGGTTAAAAATAACAATAACATTTATAAATTTTAATAACCCTAATAGAGAAATTAGAAGCGAAATATTTTCAAAAATTAGCTAGATTAGTTTAAAAAATTGAAAATCTAACAATTTAACACGTTAAATTTTCCGTACAATTTTTGCTCATCTGATAAATAAGAGGGTACCAAGAGTCCAAAAATGGATTCCGAGAATGTGGCACTATAGGAGTATGGTTTTATATACGTGTACTCGCCTAACAAGAGAGATACTCCAAGTATTACAGGCGTACTGAAAAAATTTCTTCACAGGCGAATAGCACATTAAAAATTATGCCTACAGCAAAAATTTCAGCCTCTAAGCTCCATTTGGGCGGGAGTTATGGGCAGTGGAATATCAAATAATTGACTAATAACACTGCGAAATTAACAAAAAACGATGTAACTCGATTTCATACCATCCTTAGGTGTGAATTTTATCAAAAAATTGACAAATAACGCTGCGAAATTAACAGAAAACGAATGGGTTAATTTGTTCATCGAGTACTATTGAGAATGAATTTTCAGCCATCCGAAATGTATTGAAAAATTAGAAAAAGTGATGACAAAGAATTTACCCTTAGGGTGTTATACGCGGATCCGAGCATCTAACCCACCTCAAGGTAGCCCACATGGGGACTAGCACTTAGTGAAAAAATTAACCCCTTCGTTTTCTGTTAATTTCGCAGCGTTATTTGTCAATTGTTTGATATTACACCTCCCATAACCCTCCCCACCTCCTCTCCAAAAGGAGCTTAGCATCTGACATTTTGGCTATAGGGTTAACTTTGAATGCTCTGCGCGTCTGTAAAAAAAATATTTTCATTTGTCGTGCAACACTTGGGAAATCTCCCTTGTAAGCAGTAAATATGCAAATTTTTACAACTTGCTTGTTACTTTGATTCAAAATTTTCCACCTACGGTCAACCTCTCCCCCCCCCCCCCCCCCCCCCCCCCCCACCACACATTTACAACCACTTACTGAATCAGATACATAAAAAATTTCAACCGCCTAGCTCAATCTGGGGAGGAGATATGGGAGGAAAAACAGTTTTTCAAGGTCAGCAAGAAGAAAACCCCTCGTATTTCCTCTGAAGTAAGACGCTGATTTTTAAGTACGGTTTGCATATTTTGATTCGCTACAGATTGGCTCAAAACCGGACAGCTTTTGCCAGTTTTGACCCTCAGCTTCCCTTCGCCGTAATGAGCATAGCTCGGTATGAAAGGGTGAACGAGACCTTGGCGGGGATTTTGAACCTTTGTAGTACATAAGTTGGTCCCTATGGTTTGAAAACTCGCTCTTGAAAATGTTGACCGCCTACCTCACCTACACACCACAATATCTCCCTATATAAGTTCGAAATACGAGTTTAGCTTGTAAATTCCATATTCTGCAATTCTCAACCGAATTTTTTCAAACTTGCAGAGATGATGGACCATATCAAGCATCATTTCAGGAAATTTTTTTTCAAATTTTTAGGTTGTAACTTATTTTGGTTGTCTTCAATCTTAAAGTAATCAAATTCACAGTAGAAAAGTATTCGCTGACATTAAATTTAATAGGTATATTTTTTTATATTTTTTATTACGATGAGTATTAGACAATAAATTAACTTAGTATTTAAAATATGAACTATTGACAAATAAATCCTCTATCGATCATATCTGTAAAAATATCGCTCAAAGCCTGCGTAACGTTTTCTCCACCACAGCTTGAACCCCACTTAATGAGAAATTCTTGGGTTAAATCATTTAGATCAAAATCTGTATCCGAATCTATTACATCATTATTATCTTCAGCGACGAGAAAAGGCAGGAAACTAGATGCGGCTAAATACACGCAGAAGCATTTCTCATTAAATTCTAGCAAAATTTCACGTTTAGTTGGAATTTCATTTTCAGCCAATGTCTCATTTAATGCGCGATAATACTCGTCTATCAACAAATCCCAACATTCGTTTCTAGTGTTTTGATCAGCATTCATATATAAAACTGTGGCCAAATCTATCACAGGCGAACCATAACGAAATGTTGCCACATCTATGATCACTAAATCATTCGGATTATTGTCTTCGTATTTAAATAATCACCGTGGACGATTACCGATAATGGATTCATCTTGTCACAGGTTAAAGTACGCATTAAAATATCGTCAGCGTTTTCCAGCATCCGTTTGATTTCTGGTACGTATCTTTTATAGGTGGGATCTCGCTGCAAATATTCTAATCCACGTTGTCCCAAAATTTTCATCACATTGAACGGTTCCTTATTCATGTGTGAATTGGTTTCTAAGAAATTATTGGCCAATGGATAAAACAAATTCGGAATACATTTTTTAGCTTTATACGAAAAAGCGTGAAATTGTCCGAGCTTACGTAGCATTAATCTTAGATGTTGATGAGTCAAAAATGACTTTTTCTCACCCATTCGATAACCCCTGAATTTCAAATTTTCTAAAATTAGCACCGATTGGTCTCCGTCTGGAGTAAAGATAACTTCACCGTGGTAGAATTTTGGAAATAATGTTGAAAAAATTGCATCGTCAAGAGCGCTCAAAACTGGTACAATTTTTGAATAAAAATTCATTTCATTAATGAAAGAAAACGGGATGGAAAATTTTTTGTGCCATACTTTCAGCGGACGTTTAACAACCACTGGTTTTGATTTAAGAATATTACCTTTGTCATCTTTGTAAACGATTCTTCCGTAGAGTTGTGTTGAGTTGAAGCCGTCGAATGTGGGTTTATTTTTCTTTGAATCATCCAGTTCAAAGTCTTGACATGTAGCTTGGTGGCCAAAAATATCGACACGAATTATACAAAGATTGGACAACGCGTTATTTAACCACTGCTGTTCCATCATGAACACTGTATGGAAGTATAATCGGAATTGTTCTACGTGTGTTTTTGATCAATTTCAAAAAAAATGTTTACCTTGTATGTTGCGGTGCACACTTCAAATTGGTAGCTTGCAATTTCGTAATGTGAATGTGAAGGGAATTATCAAGTGAAAAATTTAATGCGATAACCGAGATTACAATAAGTAGGCGTATTAATAAATTAGCTATCACTAGGGTTCGTATACTTAAAAATAATACACAGCATGGATACCAGCACGTTGAAAGTTTTGTAAAGACCGTTCATATTAAATTAAGGTGTGCTTATCGGTGAAATATCTTAAGTACTAGATTAGTTGCTGGTTGTACATATATGTTTATATACCTGTTTTATCAATAATATAGCGAAAATAGGGTAAAAGAATCGACACAATTGCGTAAATAATGCCGAAAATTCACCCAAAACTACAAAAAACCCGTACAGATAACTAAAAATTAACCGAATAAGTGAAGAAATTTTGAAAAATCAAAAAGAATTTGGTGAAAATTCGACAAAAATAGATTAAAAGTAGAGAAAATTAATCAAAAATCATGAAAAAAATGTTGAAAAAAATATGAGAAAATTGGCCTAAATTATGAAAAAAATCGTTAAAATTTATCAAAAATTAATCAAATATCATGCAAATAATATTGAAGATTAGGTGATAATTTACCTAAAATATTTAAAAAAAAAATCGTTAAAAATCGTCGAAAATTGAGCAAACACTTTTCCGTGATTTTTGATAAATTTTCCGTATTTTTAATCTATTTTTACCAAATTTTCAATAAGTTTCACATTATTTTTCATAGATTAGATCAATATTCTGCAATTTTTCAAAAAATTTTCATGATTTTTACTCACTTTTCAGCATTTTTAAGTATTTTTCAGATGCTTCACCTAATTTTCAATAATTTTTAACGATTTTTTTTACTTAATCTTGGCCAGTTTTTCCTTATTTTTAATCAATTTTCTGCATTCTTTACAAACTGTTAGTTTTTTCGATAATTTTTAACGGTGAAATTTCAGAAATTTGCCTACTTTTATCAAACGAATGGTGCTGATAGAGATTGTTTGATAAGGTGTTTCAATTTTAGGTTTTTTCAAGAGTCGGGGGGGGGGGAGTGAAAAAAAGTAGCGAAATAACGTCAAATGAACTTGGTAAACATTTGGGATCTCATATGCTAACGTGTCATAGTAAACCTCATAAAACTGAAAAAAATTTTCCGCGATTTTTTTTGCTTTTCATGGGTTTTAAAACCATATTTAAAAATGAAAAAAATCAAATACTTAAAATTGTTTTGAAGAAGAAAGGCAAAGAAGCACTTTTATTCATTATGTCATAAAGAAGGATGAGATTTCCGTATTTTGACTTAATTAACTTGAAAAAATTTATCGCTGATTTGCTCAACGCAATTCGGCACCGTATTTCTGCCGTTGAGCTTCAGTCTGCTTCGATGATGAAGCCTAAATATACAAAAACTTTCACCTATTTGTATAGAAACTGAAAGATTTGTGCCATCTGCACATCGTAGATTAAATATTCTTCTTCCTCCAATCAAAATACCACCATTCATATGTTATAGAGCCTTGCGAATTATGTGCTCATTATTGATATTGAATAACTGCGGGGATAATATGCATCCTTGATGCACGCTTGAGAAACCTCAGATTTTTCACCATCAACTCTCAACATCATAGAATTGAACTCATATAGGGACCACATCAAATCTACTGTATGAGCAGGGACTCTCGCCTTGCTACAAACGCTTTGAAGAGCTTCTTCCAATTCACGCAGTCAAAGGCTTTGGTGTAATCTATGAAACGCTCCCCTCAGGTATGTTGAACTCCCTCCGATTTATGAGGACTTGCCAAACATTCCTTATCTGTTCCCTTGTACCTCTTCCTGGCATGAACCCGGCTTGTTCAGGTGGAATTTGCCTGTATAGATACGCCTTGATCCGGTTGTTTAGGATTTGTAACATGACTTTGCTGCCTTGTGGAATTAAAGCGATTGTTTGATAATTAGAGCATAATATTGCATCTCCTTTCTTATGCGAGAGAATCAGCACCAACTTACACCATTCAGTAGGCCATTTACAACTCTAGCATATCACAGTGCAGAGATGCTACACTGCTTTGATTCCATTTTCACTAAGAGCCTGCCACAATTCAGCTTCAATACTATCGCAACCTGTTTTAGATTTCTTCATCGCATTCGCCACCTCGCTTAATTCATTAAGTAGGATTTTTTGGCTCATCTTCACCTGTCACTTCGACTGTAGGAACCAATTAGTTTAGCTCTGGCGTTCCACTGTCTTAGTACAACCACTCGCAGTATGTTTTCCAGTTGCCCAGGATTCCTCTAGAATCCCACACAACTGTGCTGTCATCTTTCTTGATCTCGCAAGTTCTGGGTTTGAAATTTCTAGCTATCTGACATATTTTCTTGTATACTGCATTGGTCTCATCGCGGTCTGCGTATTCCTGTAGTTCATCGCAGGATGTGCTTTAATTAGGAAGGAGAAATGAGAGTTTTATTCTTTTTTACCTCGGAAAAACGGTTATTCCACGGGGGGGAGGGGTTGAAAATTAACATGTATATATATTTAGTAGAGGCTGTACATGTGCCTTTCGAAGGTTTCAATTTTTCAGTCACATCGAAAACTGTAGTTTTCTGATTGGTTCTTCTTATTTTTCAAGTTTGTGGCACACACTTCGACCATGTAGCTGATATGTATTATAATAGACTGTTTCACCTTACGGAATGAGTAGCGAAAAATTCTCACATCTATTCCATACTACAACAAAGCTAGCAAATAAATCAAAATTTCGCATGCGCGAAATACTAGTACTATCAGTTGATTTGGTTGATTGCTTGGTTGTTGGTTCCCTTCGGTTCACGCGACGAAAATACAGCACGTGACTAAACTAGATGCAGAAGTAGATGGTAGTTTAGCTGTACCAGCCCAGCGCATGCGCAAAAACGTACTTATATTTCCTTGGTAGTAGATGTTTATGTAAAATCATAACGTTGAACGAGCAGTCTATTATAATATAAGCTACATTGTCGAAGGACACAAATTGAGTTAGGAGGTTGAAATTTCATTGCATATAAAGATTTAGTAGGGGAAAAATTTCAGCTATTTACTTCAATATATCTGTACCCCCACCACTGTTGGAGAAAAAACATCACAAAGCCCTCAGTTTCTTATTTCATGAACGAGCAATTCACCTTATTTTCTTTACTTTACGAATACTTGGCTCAAAAAGCAACCCATTGCGATGCTCTTTTCTTATCAACTTACGCCATTTCTCAGTGGCAGAACTATTTTCATGACATGAATAAAAAATTCTGAAAAATTCGTGTCTCAATGAGTTTTAGTGGCTCATTAATGTAAATATTCTCGTAATCCACCAACTTGACTCTTTCATTGTTGAATAAAATATAATGCTCATCTTAATGCAAATTTTTCATAACTTTTATACGATTTACCAAAGACAGAAACATCTCATAACAATCAGGTATATTACTTTTATTAGCACACAACAATAGATGAAAAATTGATAAATACGTAAAATAAAACACTTGGACTGTTGTAGTCCATACCATAAATATCATTTACAAATAAATCGTCTATCGATAATATCTTGCAGTACGTCGCTCAAAGCTTGAGTACCAGTTTCTCCTCCTTTCGCTATCACCATTTTGATTAAAACATCCTTAGGTATCTCGTGAAATCCCATTTCGTGACGTCCTGAGTTTCTGAAATTTCCCACACCAGATGCGCCAGCGCCATCAGATCTCTCATTAGCGATAAGAATAGGTAAAAAATGCGACGCTATTAAATACGCGTAGAAAGCCTTATCAACGAACTCTGATAATATTTCATTTTTCTCCGGTACTCGACTGTCTGGGAAAGTTTTCTTCAAAGATAAACAATACTCGTCGATTAAACTATCCCAAAGTTCATCTCTGGTTTTCTGATCGGTATTCAAATATAAAACAGTAAGCAAATCTATGACAGGAGATGCGAAACGATATGTCGCCAAATCCATGAATACCATATCCTTTGGAATATTATTTTCGTACTGAAACATAACGTTATTTCGAAGATAATCGCCGTGTATAATTACAAATTTTGAATTATCACAATCGCCGATTAAATACCGCATGAAAATACTATCGACATTTTGTAACATTGATTCGATACTAGGAACGTATCTTTCGTACGATGGTTTCGTTCGTACGAGATGTTCGAATCCTCGTCGGGCCAAGTATGGTAAAAAATTACACATTTCCATATTAATCAAAGGATTAGTCTCGGTACAATTGTTAGCCAGCGGATAGAATAAATTCGGTATGGTATTCTTGGCCTTGTAAGAGTACGCGTGAAATTCGCCCAGTTTGCGCATCATTAACGTTAAATGGTGACGATCGAGGAAGGATTTTTTCTCACTCATTCGATATCCTTTGGCTTTTAAATCTTCTAATATTATCAGCGACTTGTCTTCTTTGATATTAAATACCATCTCGCCGTAGAAAAATTGCGGAAATAACGATACGAACGATTTATCTAGAGTGCTCAAAGCTGGTACTATTTTCGTATAGAAATTCATCTCGTTGAAAAAAGAATACGATATAAACTTACTGTGCTTTATTTTTGGCGTTATTTCCAACATGATAGGGTCTGATTTGCGAGCTTCGCCGTGTTTATCTCTGTAGACGATATTACCGTACAGTTGAATTGAATTTAATCCATCTTGACAAGTTTGCTGCAATTTTAAGCTGGTCGATTCGTCCGTTTCGAATCCTTCGAATGTACTTTTATCACCGAAAATATCGCGACGATCGGTAAAAAAATTCAAAATCGCTTTCTTTACCCAAGGGTTTTCCATTTTTACGAACAAAGCATATATTATTTATAAGTACAACGATGTTACAACCCGAAATGAAATTATACAGGTATTTTCATTGCGGATATTTTATATTCACTTGGTCGGTGTTTGTGAAAATATTTAATAAGTATTACGATGTGTACAAATTTCTGGTTGGAGGAAGGCTATCCCCTACCAAATTTAAGAATGTATATACTTAGTTAATGAATTGAACCTAACCTATCACGTGAATATTATCAAATATATTCGTTCGAATAAAATTTCAAATTTATATCTCACCTAATTAGTTCCTGCTTCCTTTACAAAAAGAACGTAGTTTTATACGCGGATTCGGCTTCATCATACAAGTAATTCAATAATCTACATGCATAATAAACGTGTTTGTCACGATGGTTAATAATTATATTATGTGGAACAATAACAACACACCGATGATGCTTGCGTATCTATTCGTTATCATTTATTTGCTATAGAGCGTAGACATGCGAGGGTCATAAGGGCTCGGTGTTCTGGTAAAAATTCAGATAAATTAGGTAAACCTCATGCACCAATTAAATATTCGTGAAAGAATTAGAACGAGATGTTTCAACGATTCGTACCAAAGTATACTGTATCATTCTACCCACATAATGTCCGGTGATCTGTTTTTAGAAATTATAGAATACACCTAAATACAACCAACTCATAAAGCAGGATTTTGAAACGATAAGTTTATGTTCAACTTGACTTGTAAGACAAGTACGTATATCTAACTTTAGATGGAATTTCAATTTGCTTGACACTAAACAGAGTTTTATACACAGAATCAAACAAAATTTACCTCAATTTTGAAATACTTTTGATTATATTTTCCAGCAGACGACGATCTAAAAATACATATTTCTTGTTCCTTTTTTTCAATAGAAATAAAATCCAATCAACTCCACATGTAGATTGCAATAATTAGGTAATAGCATGAAAATAATTATCCTTCATACTACCTCGCATTTTGAGAAGGGGAGTGAGAAGAACAGCATCGCATACTAAAATTTTAATAGTACGAATTAGCCTAGTCATTTTAGTATATTTTAGTGCCATGCCTGAGAAAAAAATTACTGAAAAACTGAGTTTCATTGTTTGTACTGGATTTTTCATATTAACCTCCCTTTTCTTACATCAGCGCTGGATTAACTCACAAGACTTACATGTGTAATGGATGGCATTTCCAAAAAATTGAAGATGCTGAGATACCCTATTTTCAAAATTTCGATTTTGACCAAGCCTGCACTTCACTTTGAAAATTCATAGAAAAAAATCAATAATGATAAAAATTTGATGTTTGCTCTGAAACACAGTATTATATAAACTTTTCCGTATGTGTGGTATAAAAATTAACAGGGGGGGGGGGTGAAGTGGTTCGTAAAATATGACGAAATAAATACAAAGAAAAATTACTAAAAATTAACAGGGGGGGGGGGTGAAGTGGTTCGTAAAATATGACGAAATAAATACAAAGAAAAATTACTAAAAATTTGTACATTTTTAGTTTTTTGTGAATAATTATTGAAAAAGTTATTACCGTATGAACGTTTCATTGAAAAATTTGAACAGGACAGTGCCTTCAACTTGGTGGTTGTGGGGTGATAACCTCGAGGATTGCATTTCGATATGCGTTGGAAAAAAATATTAACTAAAGAAAGAATATTTTTAGTCACTTTTGGCAAAAAATGGCAAAAAATTTTAGTTTTAGAAGTAAATGAGGAAGAGGCAAAACAATTTTGCCCCGAAGGCAAGGAATATGAATGAGGCACAGTAGTAATTTGAAATTTTCAGAGATGGTTCGCAAAGTTTCCCAATGTTTTAATGTCTCTCAATGTTTAACAATGTTTGGC
This sequence comes from Ferrisia virgata, assembly GCA_900060175.1. NCBI lineage: Eukaryota > Metazoa > Arthropoda > Insecta > Hemiptera > Pseudococcidae > Ferrisia > Ferrisia virgata. The sequence goes on along the minus strand of FIZR01021451.1, from coordinate 17,158 downwards.
AAAGTTTTACAATTTTTTACATACTTTCGAAGTGTTTTGTAACGTTTTATAAAGTTTTACAAAGTGCAATTTTTTGTAAATTTTAGCAATGTTTTGTAATGTTTTGTAATGTTTTACAATGTTTTGCAATGTGTTGCAATGTTTTGCAAAGCATTGCAAAGACCTGCAATGTTTTCCAAAGTTTTGCAAAGACCTGCAATGTTTTGCAAACTTTGATAAAATTTTGCTATGTTTTGCAAAGTTTTGCGAGTTTCGTTGTAAAACTTTGCAAAAAAATGCACTTTGCAAAAATTTGCAAAACTTTGCAGATCTTTTGCAGATCTTTGCAAAACTGGCAATTCACATTTTTTCCAATTCAATGTGAGAAATTGAACTTTTACAACCAGAATGAATTGTAATTTCAAAATTTGGTGTCCTTTGATAGACTAAAATGCGCATATTAAAATCATTTTGTAGCCCTTTTACTGATTTGGAATCTACATAGTTCTAGTATTTCTCGATTTGCAATACTTCACTTTTTTTTTAAATTATGTGCCTAGTTGTTAAGTTTGTATACTTAAGTTATCATTTTTGATGCAATGACCGCCCCCTCCTTAATTAATTTGGTTTGGCTATGGCTCTGAACGCGAAACTATCTGCCTGGAAATTCCAGAAACATCACTTCAATCTGTTGGAATGAGTTCTAATATGTGAGGAAAAATTTTTAGCTGCTGAAGTTCATACTTGGCCGCTCTGGAATATTTTGAAAATCTTGGATAAATTGAAGCTTTTACTGAAGGCTACTGAACACTTCAAAAATACAACAAAAATCGATTCGGAATTTTAATATTAGTAGGTGTACTAACTTTTATGAAAAAAACGGTCGCATATTTTCAAATTTTGAATTTTTTATTTTATTTTTTATTTTTCCAATTTAAAATCGACATAAAATGAACTTTTTCAACTAACCGGATGAAAATTTCAAGAAAACTACTTCAATCTGTTAGAATAGGATGAAATTTTCTGCAGCCGGAGTTCATATTCGGCTGTTTTAGAGCATTTCAGTAATCTTGGAGAAATAAATTTTCAGCTGCAGATTCCAGGAGCCTGGAAATTTTGACATATCAAACAGACATGTTCGAGTTTAGCAGCAACCAAGTCTCTGTTGAATAAATAAATACTGCAACTCATTCAAATTTTAATTTTTCAAAATCCTGGTAAAAAACAAGTTTTTGAAATCTCTGAAATGCCTGGAAAATTGGATAGATTAATCGGCGTAGTCAATATAATATTTTGTGAACTATTATCTTTGCTGTATTTATCAGCTGTATCATTAATACATATTTTCAAAAATTTGTTTAAAATTCAAAAATTAACTTCCGTAGCTGAAAATTTGGTTCCGAGGGCTTTTGGGCGTGCTCTTTGTATTTAGCAAAGTTTCATTCAAATCGGAACAAGACAGTTGAGAATTTTCCCTCGCTAGATCAATTATATCTCCCTCCAAATACAAAGCTATTAATTTTTCAAGGCCATAAAGGTCAAGAAGACAACTTTCTCTCTACTGCTCGCTTTGTTAATAAAAGTTTCACCGCAATAGAATGAGCATTAAAGTACATCTATTTGCAGATGAACCCTCTATCAATTATATCTCGAAGTACATCACTTAATGCTCGAGTACCGGGCTCACCTCCGGTAACTAAGCACATTTCACTGAAAACCTCTTTCGGTAACTGGTGCAGTTCCATCGTTCGTTGCTCGACGCTCAAAATTTGATCGTAATCCGGAGCAGGCACATTATAATCAGTTGCGACGAGAGTGGGTAAAAAATAGCTTGCTGCTAGATAAGCGTAGAATGCTTTACCAATAAACTCGGACAATATTTGGTTTTTACTCGGAACTCGGTTATTGGGAAAAGTTGTTACTAAAGCTGAATAGTATTCGTCGATTAGCGTATCCCAAAGTTCGTTCCTTGTCGGTTGATCGGCGCTAAAATACAGTACGGTCATTAAATCGATGACGGGAGAAGCGAATCTATACGTTGCCAAGTCGATGAAAATCATATCATCGGGAATATTATTCTCAGCGTATTTAAACATCACATTGTTTCTTAAATAATCTCCGTGACAAATAACCGAAATAGGATTTTCTTCATCGACCGAAAGCGCTCGAATATAAATTTCATCCGCATTTCGTAACATTGTTTCAATACTTTGAGAATATTTTTTATAATACGGATTTTTTCGCAGTAAGTATTCGTATCCTCGTTGCCCAGTGATAGATAATACACCTTGAAATTCCATATTCGCAATGAAATTCGCTTCTAAAATATTTTTACTCAAAATATGAAACCATTTTGGCATATCATTTTTAGCTTTATAAGAATAAGCGTGAAATTGGCCTAATTTACGCATCATCATAATTAAATGTGGACGATCGAGAGAGAATTTTTTGTCAGCCATTCGATAACCTCTTGCTTTTAAATCTTCCAAGATTATTACCGAATGGTCTTCTTCGATAGTGAAAGACATTTCAGCGTGATAAAATTCGGCAAACATGAGTGAAAATGAGTTATTTAACTTGCTCAACGTTGGTATTACTTTCGCGTAGAAATTCATTTCGTTAATGAATGAATTCGATATAAATTTTGTCATCTTTGATTTTGGCATCGTTTTAATTAAAACTGGTTTCGATTTAGAATCGTTATCATCGTACCGTTTTTTGTATATAATTTGGGCGAAGCATAAAGTTGAATTGTAACCATCGACTGTGATTCTGTTGGTCTCGATTTCTCTGAATCCTTCGTATACACTTTCATCTCCAAAAATATCGGTACGGATTGAAAAACAGTTAGAAATCGCAGTTTTTAGAAAATTATGTTCCATATTTAAAATAAAACGATCGAATATGCAAATGATATAGTTGTCACTTCACTTTGATGTTTAAAATTACACAATAAGTTGATACTTGGTAAATTATAATTATGAAATCAAAACAACAGTCACGTTATCACTAACGCAACAAATAATAATAATCTGTTTGAATGATATTTCAAAGTCGAAATATAAGTGTCAAGTTTATTGAAAACTATGGCCGCACGTGGTCCAATAGAACTATAACTGAACTAAACTGAACCTCTTCGTTATTTTAATTTTTCGCATGCTTAAATACCCCCCACCTGCATATTTATTCATCTGTTTATACTAGAATAATCATTATCAAGTAATTATAGCGAGTAATTAATTATGTGAGTATGATAGCATTGTTAGGCACGTAGTACGTACATATCTCAAATGATTGTAACAATGAATTTTTGATAATTTGAAGATAGATATAATTGAAATTTATATACGAGAAGAACTTAGATAAGAAATATTTAAAATCATTGGTATAACGAAGGGGGAAGGGAAGTCTAATATTTTTCTATGAAGAGAGAATGGTATAGAAAATATATTCTAATTTTACCATTCTTTAATAAAAAAGTTAAAAAAAACAATTTTTTTCGATTTTTTTTTTTTTTTTTGATAAATTAAAAATACACATAAACAGTAAAAATTGAAAAAAAATTCTAAATCGGCCCATTAGAACTCGTATAGCAGTTTTTAAAAGTCACGTTCTAATGGACCGATTTTGAAAACTTTTTTCAATCTTCACCTCTTAAAAAGAATTTTGAAAAAAAATTGCAATTTGTCCAAATTGTTTGAATTAGAAAAATATCTGATATGTCCATAAAAAACAATCTCAATGCTCTTTTAATATCCTGAAACTGATTTTTGTTCATACCACATTCCTCATTCTTCTCAAGTTGATGGCCCTTATTTTAATAGGTAGGTTTTCTTAGACAATATGACGGATAAAATTAGCTCAACAACTTACTTATTTACAGATTCCCTCTCTCTGTAATAAATATTTAGGATACAAGTACTCACCTGAAAACAAACCAAAAAAAAAAAAAACAAACTAATTATTAATCAATTCAAGTTAAAGCTCGTTGTTAAATAATACCTTACTGCATATGGGTTGAATGTTGATGATAATACTACAAATCGATCGTATTACCTGCGATGTTGATAGATATTATTTGATTATCGAAAAATTTAAAATTCATACAAAAATTATCGTCTAGAATATGTTGAAAATAGGGGTAATAAGGTTCGTTTTTTGCTAGAGGGCTTCTAACCTTATAATCGTACAACGATGTTTTCGTAAGAAAAAAAAGTGAACAGCGATAAAAATGAATGAATTTTGATAAAAAGGACGAAAATGTAATGTAAATAAGTCCTGGACATATTTTAGATGGCGAAATAAATAAAAAACATGTTTTTCCCCATTTTTAAAAGTCTTTCACAACTCAAAGAAATTCTGAAAAAAATGCTGATTTTGAAGGTGAATGAGAGACAAGCAGAACGATGGCGCCACAAGGCAAAGAACATGAGCGAAAAACTATAGTAAAAAAATCAAGAATGGGGATAAAATTGTTTGTAAACTATGCCGATATGAGTAACCGAGCACTCCCCGCCCCCACTCCATGATCGGAACAGAAACCCAAGAAGTTGTTTCCCAACGGAGAAAAAAATATAATGAATGCAATAGAATGGAAAATCATGAACTTTTACGAAAAAATCGATACATTTAAAACTTTCACATTTCATTCTCTATTAGAAAGCAACCTTTAGGGTTTCTGCTCAGATCCCAGGAGTAGGGCATAATGCTACTAATTTTAGAATTTTTTAGTGGAGAGTTCATAATGGCTTTTTCAGAAGTTATTTACAAAAAACTAAAAAAGTTACAAATTTTTGGTCATTTTTAGCCTTATTTTCTATCGCATATTGTCAATGATAACCAGGCTATTACAGTCTATCAACCGACGGTGGATGGGGGAGGAGGTTATCAACAAAATCCGTTTTGGGGTCCTAGAAGTCCATTAAAACAATTTTTAGACATGTCAGGTATTTATTTTTATTTTTATTTTTATTTTTATTTTTTCCCCCGAATATTAAAATTATTTACTCAGCGCGATACCGACCAAAATCGCTCCAATCTGGTCAATCGCTCAGTTTGGCGGCGGATTACATGCAAAAATTGTCCCAATTTAAACCAATTGATATAGAATCAAAAGTTGTACAACATATCCAAAAATCAACCTCCTAAGTGAATTAAGAAGACAAATGTGAAAGTTTTCCCCTTTCTTTTTGACTTGAGAAAGGACCGTTCCTCCCCTATCTCCCCACCAAATTGAGTTGAGAAGTTGAAATTGCATCCCTTCACAGCCCTAAATATGTGGTTTTTTGGTCGATATTCTAATTTTTAGGATTTGTTCGTCGCATAACTCCCCTCCAAATTAGGCTAGGAAGTTGAAATTACGTGTGTATTTTGGGAGTTTCGACTTTTTAGCCCCATTGAACCCTTCCTACCCGTAATAATTGGGCACAACTGAATTTTAACCAGAGATCACCTCCACTTGAAAATATAAAATGGCACACCAATCGAAGCCTGTTCCTAAAATTTGATCGATTTTGGTCAGCATCGAGTTGAGTAAATAATATTTTAATTTCGGGAAAAAAATATTTGTAATGGCCAAAAGGGGTCGTAATGGTCTTCAAGGACCCCAAAATGGACTTGGTTAGTACCCCCTCACCATCAGCGTAGGTCAATAAACCGTAACAGCGTGGTTCTCATTGGCAATGTGACATAGAAAATTAGGCCTTGAAGAAACTGAACTCTACATTTACTCTCAGCGGGGAGGAGGAGGAGGAGCAAAAATGCACACGCTTTAACGTTGCACATTCATAAAAATCTCTGCTGAGAATACATGTAAGGATTATCACGAAGGTAAAAAGTATTTGCACAGAATCATTTTCTGACACGATAATTTAATAGGCAAAAGTTCCCATCGCTAGAAATGAATTTTAAAAATCTTCTAGAGACAAAAAAACACGACGCGAAAGGTGAGCTAATGAAAATTCAATATCACAAAAAGATTAGTTCGAGCCTTTAGTTCATTTAAAGATAAGGAGTAAGGCGAAAAACTGCAATTTTCGATAAAACTTTATTAAGTGCATAGAACATCGGCTGAATTTTAAATAACTGGATGCATTAGCATTCAAGGGGTATGTCAAGGCTGAAAAAGTGAACAAATTCATTTTCATCGCTTTCCAAATCTTATGGTTAGTTAATCACACATGCTCGCATATTTATTAAAAAATTCAAAAACTCGAATAAAGTGAATTTTTTCACGTTTTGGTAAAATAAATCGAATTTTCTATAAAAATCTCGCTAGAAATTTCTAATTTGTTCATCAATTTTGTCTAATACCTATACATATATATTATTATTATTATTATTTTGTTGAAAATATGACGGAAAATGTTGACACGATAAATTAATCTCATCGGCCATTGCATAATTTCATTTTTCATCAACACTCAATTTTTTTTAGACTCTATTTCCTTTTTTTTGTTACCTGCAATATGACCTGGCAGGCTGGGAATAAACTATAACTACGATGGTTGCTTTACGTGACTACAGAAATGCTCATTCGATGCGACGATATTCTCTTTCAATAGGTGATAAAAAATAATGGTTAAATTTTTCGTTCCAGAAGTGCGATGTGACAAAACTCCGAAAGAATTATTAATTAATCTTAACATTGTAAAAATTAATAGATGGTTTTACATAAAAAAAAAAAAAAAAAAAAAAAAACCTTGAAAAAAAATTAATAGATGGTTTTACAAAAAAAAAAAAAAAAAAAAAAACAACCTTGAAACAATCATTGGTTTACCATACTCTTATAGTTACTCAAGTATGTAGGTATGTACTATAATTCTATAGTTAGGTAGGGAGGTAAGTAAGGTACGTATACAATACTTTACTCGAGAGTTAAAAGAGACCGAAACTGAAGGGCGTAAAATCTAAAAAAAAAAAAAATCCAATTCAAACAGGGGTAAAAAAAATTATCAAATTTTTACAACGATGGAGTTCGCTTGAAATAGCGTAATTTCGAGCGAATTTTTCAAGCACGTAATTTCATACCCCTCAACCTCATCTAAAGTAGGTAAACACCCGCAAAATTAGAAGTTTCTTATAAACACAACGTGATTGTATAAAATCAAATTAATAGTCCATAATTTTTAACAATGTTCGGCTCCAGGTTCTTTCACCTCTTTTTCTCACCCTTTTCCTTTTTCTTTTTCTTTTTTTCATAGCATGCGGTTAATACCCATCAATTATTTTGCTAACCTTTTTAGATCGTTAAATATTGAATTATCATTGAAAAAGGCTTTACCAAATTGCGTATTCCGTTCGAGTGATTACGTTGGGTCGATTTTCGAAGAAGAAATTTTTTTTCGAATTCTTTGCCATTTTTTTGTTAACGATACCAACCAAATAAAAATAATAATCGCTTCAATAGTTTTACGGTGTAAAAAGTGTTTATTTACAGTCATTAAATTTTATCTGATACATTTTGGTAAAAAATCGTTGAATTTAGTAGTGGTTGTCGTCGACAAAAAAAAAAAATATGTACTTGTATTATGCTTATTTACTGTATGAAATAGGTAGTAGGTACCTACCTAGCTACAAAGATATAACTATCGTACCTACAAATGAACCATTGAACATGTAAGGGAAAAAATTTTGTCCGAGTGCGCCATTATAGCTGTACTTATATTCCACCAAAAATATACATTACATTTTGAAACCACAAGACCTAATCCAATTTTTTTCGTAAGTATTTTTATTTTTAGCGTAAGGAAATTTTGAAAAGATACTTATGTATTTTCGTTTGACGATGTGAAAATAGACGGTTCTAAAACTCGACTTCCAGCATAATAAGAAATATTCGACATTTTTTTTTATTCTCAAAACTAAGTATCTAGACATTTACCAAATGTTTGAACGCTCCTTTTTTTTTTGCTGGATTTGAAAAAATATCGCCAATTGACGTCAAAAGAACGCAACATCAAAACGATAACTTGAATTCAATACTTAAGTCTTCCTCTTGTTTTGTCCTTCAAAACTCTAAAATTATTTTTAAAAAATTCAAAAGAATAATTTTAAAAAAAATTTAGATTAAGATTATTACGCATAACTATCTTTTCTAGAAAATACCAAACGAGTCGATTTATTATTATTATTATTATTATTATTTTGCTTTTCTTTCATACTACCACAGAATATTAAAATCGTGACTTTCGATAAATTTTGATTTTTTTTTAGTTGGCAAAATGTATACTTACATAAATTTCCAAAGAAATTATTATAAGAGGATAGAAAACAAAAATTCGATTCAAGTGGTCTTTTTGTGTTTTGTACGAACATGAAGATTTTACAATAAACAGTTTCCTTTTCAAAATAATTAAATAAAAATACAAAATCTTATCATTTTTTATGTCGTAATAAAAAAAAAAGTATTTTTTTGTTTTTTCTTTTCAAAAAAATTTGAAATTTGAAATTTTTTTCAATACATTAGCAACAGAAAAATAAAAAAAATAAAAAACATTTTTTTTTTCGATTTTTCGTGTACATTTTGAAATTTTAAACTATGGCGGAGGGAGAGGTAAGGTTCAAGTTACAAATCCCAAATTTTTACCACGTTCATTCGATGTCATTTCGCAACATTTTTCACTTACCTTCTACAACTTTCAAAAAAAAAAAAAAAACTAAAATTGAAACGCCCTAGTCTGTACTTGCAGCAGGTCAAAGTTTTCTTTTGTTAATTTCTCCCCTCTAAAAGAATGAAAATTTTTGAGAAAATTCACCCGAATAAGCCCAACCTTACGTCTTTCAACATCTGAATTACAAGCATAATTTTTACTCCAATACAGGTGAGTATAGAAATTGTTTCTATAATAATACGTTTTTTCGATATCGCGAGCGAAAGGGCTGTGGTAAGGGGATTTCTTTTGCACTGAAATTTTGTTTAGAGGTACCTAATGATGTTTTGTGAAAATTTTTTTAAATCTGAGAACAGGACACTTCGCCTATTCTTATCTGCCAATACCACCTTTCGAATGTGTTTTCTTTGAGATGTTTTTACGGCGAACCGAGTATGCAATTTTATTAACTTGCATGCTACTGATCGAGTGGAAATATCTGAGTGACTGGCGAAAATTTTCTATATTCGAGTAGGTAAATTAAAAATCAATACGCAACAGAATTGTCAAACAGTTTGTTTTCAACTTTTCATCACTTTAATACAATTTTCATCGTAATTTCACCATTTCTTCAACACTACTTTCCTTGTCAACTATTCAAATCACTACTTTCACATTACCTAATACGACATTCCTGACCATTGTTAGCCTACATTTTAAGCGTCCGAGGAAAAAAATAACATCAAATTGAGAAAAATAAAAATCTAACAGACCCAAAAATGAAGTCGTCAGTTTTATTTGCATATTAGGACCTTGATACGTATTTTTTCTTATATACTTTCCTTTCGCATATACCATAAATCGAGAGACGTCAACAGCTCAATTTTCTCTTTGACAAATTAACATCAAAAAATCAAACCGAAAAATCAACATCTTACTATACCCAGACCAAGCCTCCAACAGCCCTTAATGTTTCACGAATAAAATTCATACAAAGTAGAATATTTTTATGGTAACCACGCCAGACTTAGGCCTCGATTTGAGCCTTTGCAATTTCACTTATTATCTAGTTCCGAGGTGAATTTGATTAATTAATCACCATATGGTCAAGTCTGTGGTAATTTAATTGACCTTTTACGAGGTATTTGGTTAAATAATGCATACAGATAGAGAAAGCTTTTAAGATAAATTAAGGTTAGATAAGTATACCGAGATTGAATTTTGTTAATATTAAATTACTGTACCTGCATACCTAACTATGAATTTTTTTAAATCAATTTTACGAGCATATACCGCATTACTGGTATTTTAAATCAATTTAAATCACATACCTCAAACTTCGTTTAACTATTTGCACTTTCTTTCAACTGTTAATTTCCTAATTACTAAATAAAAATAATAATGGTAAAAAAAATCTTACTAAAGAAAAGTTGTGACGAGAAAATTGACATAATGACTTTGAAAAACAAACAAACAAACAAAAAAAATCGTCGAAATTATTACTCTATTCGGTTTCTCTTGAGATGTAAAAAAAAAAAATCTGTTTCGTTTTCTGGTAAAAAGATCCAAGAAAATAAGATAGGGATTGAATATTATTCGAACATTACCTATACCATAGCGATCTACTCAATGTTTAAATATCAAGTTAAATATTTATTCGTTTCATTGAACTTGAGAAACTATTTTTAAACGCGGTGTTTATTTAAGCGAAGCCTATTGAACGAGAAAATTTACCTTCTTCTTAATAACTTCGACGGAATAAATTCCACGTCGTAGTATAAATATAGGTATAACTCATATACACGTGAATTCTACTCCAACATAATAATAAATCACTAAGGTAAACACTAAACACGTCGAGTAGGTTGGGTTAGGTTAGGTATATTTTATTCACCGATTGCGATTCTACGAACACAGGAAATGACTTTATATCGAGAATACACCAGTGCACGATACATAATTACATATACCATTCGATTTTCTCCTCATCTATAGATAAATAGAAACTAACAATATTCGACAAGAGTAAAATATTATTAAAAAAATAAGAAGAAGAAAAAGAAGAAGATACGTATATTGGAAAACTCTTCACATCGACGAGACCATTTGCGTCATTTCTCAAAGATTTAATATGACCCAAATAAGAGTAAAAATAAGTACATGAATCGTTTATAGGTATACGTTATGTACTATACCGCTACAATATCTGAACCAGAAGACGATGAGGATGAACAAGAGCAAATGACGAGATTAGTTACTGATCGCAGAATAAATGTTTATTTATGTATTTTATCGAACGAGTGACTCGTTGAAAGGTATTCGGTTCATTTCGCACGTGGGAATCGTAAGGTGTATAATTCAGCTGACAAAACATACGTATACAACGACCCGACGAAATCGTGGAAAACTACAAATAATGAAAATATTTTATTTTCCGCGAATAGGTAGGCAGGTAGCAAGTAGGTACGCCGAATACAAAAATCTAAACGTTTTATGGAAAAGAACGTAGTTAGCTAAGAATGGGTGATAGGGTGAATCGGGTCTTGAATGGGATTTTCAAACCATCCAGTGGAAGTTTGCTCCTATGGTCTGAAAACTCGCTGGTAAAAATTTTGGTCTCCTGCCTCCAGCCCATAGCCTCCGATATAGCCCAAAATGCGTCCAAACTACGAATTTAGCTAATAAAGGGAATTCCCCGCTAAGTATTGCGAAATGCCCTCAATCTCAGAGTTTCAAAATTTACACGAAACATTATTGTGTGTCCCTAAAAAAACTATAGGTCAAAAAAATTTTCCCCGCTACCTCCCCCCCTCCCTTCCAATCTAGAATGTTGAAAAGATGTTTTTTTTTTTTTGAAAAAGAAATTCTATTCGCGCGTATTTCAGGAAAAGGTCTATCAACATGAATTTTTACAACATTTTTCACCCCAAAGGGAACGAGATATTGACAAAAGAAAATTTCGAATTGCTGCAGCTGTGGACCCCAGGGAGGTACATACAATTTTTTTCAATACAGTATGTGTTTTGATGACTATAATTTTTAAAAATTAAAAAAAAAAATTCTGAGGTTTGGGCCGTTTTTAAAAACTTAAAAAAAATGCTCAAAAATGCGTTCATCTCAGAAATAATGCGTAATACGCTAAAAATAGGTAAAAGTAAAGTTGCTCAGCGTAAAATTTCATATCAAATTTCGTCATTAAAATTTCGGCCAAGGAACATAATTACAGAATTGTAAGCATGGCGGCGTTGGGGGTGGGGGGGAGATAAAGGGCGAAATACTAACGAGAGGTCCGAACGAAAAATAAACGTCGGATTCGTATTCAACGTGCCAAAATTAGTCGAAAAACACTCCTCTCTTAGTATTTTGACCCACTTTCAACCCGAAAAAAATTGCAATTTTGTTCAAAAAAGTCAATTTTAAGTAGGACGGCAACTTCCATATTAATATCAAGCAACAATTCATAACGAAAGAGTTTTTAAATTTTGTATATTTACTGTATTTGTCGATATAAAATCGTAGGAAAGTCGCACCGAAATTTTGTAAACCTATTTTGGGGTTCAGGGGCACCCCCTCCCCCAAATTTAGGGCAATACCTAGGTTGATGATGTTGGTGACGTTTTCGTATAAATCGACCCCCCCCCCCGAATACGATAATGAAGTCATGTTTACTATTTAAACTCAATTAATATCTTATTTTTGGTATTGTTACAGGTGTAAAAATTTGGTAGTACCTCTGCATTAAAACAAGATATTAACTCAGGTCAAATAGTGAATCTGACTTCATTATCGTATTCGATGCGTTTTTCTCTTTAGATTTGAAGAGGAGTGAGAGGGGGCACGGTAGGAGGGGGATTCCGGCGTTCAACAATTTTTTTGCTGGTACCCTTTTTTCAGAGTTTTTAAAAAGCCGTCACTATGGATTTTTTTACAATTTTTTGAAAATCACGAGAGAAATTTTTTTTTATAAACACCTCCCCAAAATAGTTTCAGGACATCAATTCTAGATGATTAAGCGCAATATTTCAATTCTATTCCTCACAGACGATTTTTCAGGGTCCGGGAAAAAAGTTTTTTTTTACGTACCTTAAAATAAATTTGTTAAAAATTGAGAAAATGATTTTCTGAAAAGAATTTCATTACAAGAGACATATTTCATCTATTTTAGATTTTCAAATTCAATTTTTCATTTTATTTAATTTTCTTGAACGATTTATGCGGTATTTTTGCATGCTGGAATACCAATTGAGATTTTGAGAATCCCTGAAAAAGGCAAAACAGGGGAAAACAGATTTAAAATGGACGAAGGTAAGTGTACTCGGTTTATTTTACTAAGAATTTCCTGAAAAAAAACATTTTTTAATGATGTGAAAAAATTCTTGAAAAAACCATTCTTTTAGCACTCCTGAAAAATCATCTAAAAGGGGGGGGGGGGTAAAATTGAAATTTTGTGCTTAATCATAAAGCTACAAGAGATAATGGATGGTTACACTTGCAGCCAGTATGCAATCTGTGTCTTCTTTGATGAACAAAAAGCTTTCGATCTAATGCCAAAAAAACTATTCTGAAATTGTTGTCTAAACTGAACCTAAACGGTAACCTAGCATCATACATCGACACTAGACCTTTCGAAGTTAAAATCAGATCGTCCTACTGCAGCATACATAAAAATTTAAAGCATCGGAATACCATAAGGTACAGTCATCAGCCCAATATTATTCATCCTTATTCTGAACGATATTGCAAGTCACATTAAGAAGCCAGCTAATTATTCACTATGTGCTGACGACTTAGCGGTTTATATGAGAAGAAGCCCCCTAAACAATGAATAAATCGTGCTGTAAAATACCATTGATCGGCTGCAACAAAGGATAGCGGAAAAAAGGCCATGTTTTTCCCCGGTCAAAACTGTTATAATAAATTTTCATTGCAAATACAGTCCGCCTCAAGATACAGATTTTCAGATTTATGAAAAAAAAAATCACTAATGCACAGTCGTGTACAAATTCTTAGGCCTATACTTCCTACATTTGAATAAATGGGAAATTTCGCCTTGACCATACTAAACAAACAAGTAATTCAGCGATAAACATATTGGAAAAACTGAACCACACTAAATGGGGAGCTGATAGATCAGTCTGGCTCAGAAAGTTTTCTCCAGTCATGTTTAACCTTTAATAGACCATGGCTCAATAATATACGACTCAGCCGCACAAAGTGACCACAACAAATTGAATGTAAGGAGAAACAAAACTAAACGACTGTGCATCGAAGCTTTTCGTAATACCGAAAATCATGGAGGAAGCCGAAGTCGAAGCGCTTCAAGCAAGAAGGAACCACTTAGCGTTCAAATACTACATAGAACAAACTAGAAGGGCTCCTTATAAAATTAAATTTAAAAAAAGGTTAAAAGGGAAAGGAGGAAGATTAATCGAGTATCAGATAGAAATACATACATTCTTTCATCAAGTTAGTGGGATATTTAACACAATTCAGCGATAAAATATGATATGTAACTTCTACCTTTCCACCTAGCATAGGATGTAGATTATTCGATAAATTGGCCAAAATGGAAACACCATGGCAAACGTTTTCAACGCGAACCTGTCGAACATATAACGGATTAGAGTAATTGTTTGGACGTGAAATTTCACTCGTAGGTATATGGTGAAGCTATAGGTCTAGGTATTACGTATATTTGTCGACATTGTATCCTTTTACATTTTGTTATTTCAAGTGACGCAAAATGCAATGAAATAACTTGAGGATTTTCTATTTGTTGTGTTATAACAATACCCTTGTATCCGTGAAGATTATGAATGGTAAATCCCCATAGATACGATTCGGTCTTTTTTTTCCCCCTTCGGATAACGATATTTTAAACAATGTACAGAATGTATACAATCATATAACATAGGTACCTCTACCTCTCGCCATACAATACACGCCGAATGAAACATCATATGTACAATTCGACAACTACCCCTATTCCTGTACGCTTCCTAGAAATTTTTTATTTTTACCATTATAATTTTGCAACAATATCAATACGTAACGTCATTGATGAAAAGTACAAGCTTTTAATGCCATCTTTTTTTTAAACCCTAGCACCAGTAGTCCCTGACAAATTCTAGGTAGCCAAAATTCTGAAATTGGGAGTATGGAGTTTTTCCAAGGTGCTGATTCCATTTTTGGAGTTATTTCGACTCTAAACCCTAAAGGTGTCTAAAATTTTTAATTAATGAGCGAGGGATCAAACTATATGTTTTAACCCTTCTAAACACGGTTTTTAAGCTAATTTCCTTAAAAACTTGAAACAAACCTCAGGGGAGAGAGGTTAAACACAGAAATTTTCAAAAAGTTTGTGCCAGGTTTCAAAATATATGTTTTCGAATCTGCTGAACACATTTCTGAAGTCCATTTTACTTCAAACACTAATAGGGCCTCCGTGGAAGGAGAGGAGGGGGGACGAAAACATTGTGTAAAATATCTGTAAAATGTGCAATAGTTATGTATTTCGGAAATATTTACTGCAAAATTTTTAGATTTTGCATAATTTACTCTAATTCTTCCATATCTTCTTCCAATGAATGATTCTTTTCAGCGGTACAGGTACTTCTTCTCACCAATAATGCCTTGCATTTCAAAAAAGTTTATCAAGCCAAGCTTCTTCTTTGACAAGAAATCGGCCCTCTGTTCTGTTAGGTGCCGTCCATTTTCTTTTAATTTTTTCATGCAGATTTTTCTGGACTTCGCCGCATACATTTTCTAAACTTAATCTTCATACAATATACAAATATTATATTTCCTTTGCAGTTACTACATATGTATATCTGTCATGATATCTGCTGACTCTTTTCGCAAATGAAAGAATAAATCTCGATTTTTGATCTCTATAACCTCTTCTGCCATTCCTGAATATAAAAAATACGACTTTTTTTGTGAATATTTGGTCAATGAAATTGAAATGAGTCGACTGAATGAAAATTACATTTGCAGAGCTAAAATTACAAATTTCAATTTTTATGAGTCCAATGAAGATTTTTGGACATATTTATAATGTTTTTTCAAGCAGAGGCGTCCTGTGGAAAAAAGTGAAACTTGTGGGTCAAAATACATACTCTAAGGAAGAAATGTGCGTAGGAGTTTTCTCGTCCAAACCTGCATATTTTTTTATAAGTTTACGTAATGTGACAACCAAGTGTAAGAAAAGTACTGACTTCAAACGCTTTTACTCAGCTTGAAATACAGCAAAAATAAAAACAAATATAAAATCATTATTTGTAGAAAAAATGCTAGCGAACAACGTAAAGAAATATTGTGATCGAAGGGAATGGCGAGTATCTCGAGTAAAGGAGAATTAAAGCCAGGATTTAAAAAAAAAAATAGAAATCGGTTTGTACAAGTACGAAGGTATGAGGACAAAGGCCATGCAAGAGGGTGGTGAATTGTAGGATCATTAAGGATTCTAGGAAAACCAGTAAATCTTACTCATACATTAGGTAACTTTAGATTCTTCTTAAGCTATTGATTCTAAAAAGAATGGTTCTAGCACCCCCGCCAACATCACCCTTCCCCTTGAAGGAAGAATCAAGAAAGCATTGGTTTGGAGAACTGCCTAATTACTAGCCCTTCTGTGGGATAAATAATGCAACATGTACAGTTTGTCCGGCAAACGCTCCGATTTAGGGGTTTGGAGTTATAGTACTGCCAGATTAAATTCCAAAAATTCCCAAAAAAATCAAATACTCAACAGATATAAAAACTAAAGGATGCACAAAACAATGGTCAGTAAGATGAATGAAAAAAGTTATATGGACCAACTTGGTGCATTGTATCAGGAATAAGATTTGAATTTCAAAAAAAAAGCATCACAATTTCAGCCTGATTTGCATAACATTGAGCTAAAAAGTCGAAAACCCCAAAAGGCACATCTTGGATCGGTACTGATCGTACATACCTAATTTAAACTTCCTAGCCCAATTTGTAGGGGAGTTAAACGAGGAACAAATAATTAAAATTAAAATAATTGCCCAGAGAACTGCATATTCGGGGCTGTGAGGGGGTGCAATGGGGCTGAAAAGTCGAAACCCGCAAAACGCACATGTAGGGTCCCTACTGAATGTACATACCTGATTCCCAACTCAAAAACCACATATTTGGGGCTTTGAGGGGGTGTAAAGGGGCTGAAAATTCGAGACCCTTAAAGGCACATCTAGGTTCCCTACCAAATGTACAATCTGTACATACCAAATTTCAGCTTCCTAGTTGTATTAGGAGGAGAGTTATGCGAGGAACAAACTATAAAAAACTCAAAAAAATGAGAAAACATGACCAAAAAACCACATTTTTGGGGCTGTGAAGAAGTGCAATTGAGCTGAAAAATTGGTACCCTCAAAATGCACATGTAAGTAGTGATGTGCACGGTAGGTAGTTTTCACTACCAGAGGTGAAAAACTACCGAAGACTAACTACCGGAGAAACTACCGGCAGTTGTTAAAACCACCGGAGAAACTACCGGTAGTTTTTGGTCATTTCATTCAGAACCCCATAGCCGGGGTCTGTTCTAGTTCTTTGCACGTGGAGAAACT
>FIZR01021447.1:0-30210 GCA_900060175.1 Ferrisia virgata | reverse complement strand
TGCTTGAGGTATGAGATTTTTGTTTTTGTTAAAGAATTTTTTTCCATCATTAAAAACTTTTTTCAAAAAAGTTTTTGGTGAAACAGTCCAAGTACACTTCACTTCATGCCACATATTTCTGAGAATTTGCGAAATATTATCGGCAACGTTGCTGGGTTGCGAATAGTTGTTGTAGTGTCAGTCATTTATACAGATGGGCTGCGAAAAGAGCGTGGAATGTAGTGGGCTGGAAAAAGTATACCAAATGTAGTTTTTCAAAATTTGAAAAATATTTACCCCTCAAAGGTTGCCTCGATTTTGGACTCAAAAAATACTCAAAAAGTGAAAAAAAAAAATTTTATATACTCATTTTTAAGGCCGGGCTTGAAAAAGTCTTAGAATGTAGCGGTCCGCAAAATGTATGGTGCATCTATATATGTATATATATCCTTTTTTCTGGTTTGCTTTTTTTGGCCTACAGGCAATAGTTTTTTTCATTTTGCAGCAGTTCGCCACCCGCTTTAATTTTCTTTTTAGTAATTACAGTACGTTGTATAGTTCAGATTTATTTTTGTGGAGGCCAAATTGGTCGCATTTTTTTTGTTTGTTCGTTTGATAGAAGAAATTCCTTCGGTTTTCATTGTTTTTTTTTCATCGGAATGCCAATACTTAGTTATCATTTTCTATCTGCAGTTTGTCTCTGTTATTTTTTTTCAGTTATCTATTTATTTATGTGTATATTGTCGTTGATACGAATGTTTTTGTTAATTTATTTACTGTTACACGTTGATTTTTATATTTATTCTAGTCGTTCTGTATTTTTTCTGCTTTTTCTTTGTTTTTTTTTTTCTCTTTGATAAATCATTTAAAAAAAAGGGGGGAAATAAATAAATCGTTTATACAGTGTAGTGCCGTAACCGTTTTTTTTTTTTAAATTTTATTTACCTATATAAAGGTCACGCACTACAATACATACTAAATTTCAATCGGTTAGCCCAATTTGGAGGGGACCTATGCGTGCCCCAAAGTGGAAAAATAAGAAAAATTAAGGAAAAAACTACATTGGCTGCATTAGGACTAAAAAGAGGAAACTCCCAAAGGACACATCAAAAGCCTATACTAAATCTACGCGACAAATTTCAACGCCTAAACTAAATTGGAGCTGAGGAAGGATTTGCGTGGGGTAGCTTTTTCGGATACCTTCCCTGCTAGTTGATGTAGAAGGCTGATTCTTGCATAAACTACACAGCTTTTCATTCTCTGTCAATTGGTTTAAAAATGAACAATTTTTGCTATTTACGCCTCTCAGCACCACCCCTGCCCCACCTCCCCCTCCCAATTTGGGCAAAACAGAATTTTTATCCACAGGTTATCCTCGCTCAAGTATACCAAATCCACCGCCAATTTCGAGCAGAGTGAATAATTTTTAGTCCATCGTGTGAATTGAAAAAAAAACCATCGCTGTAATCAATATTCAGAGTTGGAAGAGTTCAATAGAGCTAAAATTATAGACCTCCTCCGCCCCCTCCCCCCGAACATCTAGGAATCCTACTAAATGTACATAGCAAATTTCAACTTCCAAACTCAATGTGGAGGCGAGTTAGGCGAGGAAAAAATTTCAAAAGATAAGAAACACAGACCAATCAACTGAATTTTTGAAGCTGTAAGGAAGGGAACAATGAGGCTGAAAACTTGAGACACCCAAAAGTGACATCAGGAATCTTTACTAAGTACACACAGCAAATTTCAATTTCCTAGCTCAATTTGGAGGGAAGATAGGGGAGGACAAGCTCTTTTTAAAGATTAAAAAGGGGAAAACCCTCATTATTTCCCTCTTAATTGACCTAGGAAGCTAAATTTTTTATATGAACAATTTTATGTTCTCTATCGGTTGGCTTAAAAAGGAACAATTTTTGCGTTTTTATCCCCTCAGCATTCCTTCCTCTAAATTTGAGCGTAGCTCAATTTTGACCCAAAGTCATCCCCACTCATATGTATGTAATCCACCGCCAGGCTGAGCCGATTAATCGAAATGGCACGATTTTGGTCCGTATCGAGTAAATTAAATGATTGTGGTCTTCAAGGGGGATGAGGAAATAAATAAATACTTAGCAATCTTTGCATGCAAAGAATAAACATTGAAAGAACTGATGTTTTGATATTTTTCATGTGGTTGATATAAATTTACCTCTTATATTCACTGTTTCTTTAAAAATAATTTTCGTCACACCTCTTCAACATTTCAACTTGAATTTATAATATCAACGAGGGTCAAAGTCAGCTGCTGATAGGAAAACCAGAGTGGTACGAAACATCTGTAATTTTCCTCAACACTTCAACTTAAAATCATTTAATTAATCCACAGTCAAGGTCAACTACTTATGGGTCAACTTTAATTATCTTCAATTTTCCTTAACATTTGAATTTATGGTGAGAAAATCAACCAGGGTAAAGGTCAACTAATTCTCCTTAACATTTATACTTGAAATCATAAGATGTCAACTTTCTTCAATTTTCCTTAACATTTCAACTTGAAATCATAAAATTAATTAGAGGTCAAGCTCAACTGTTGGCGGATTAACGGATGACGACAAATCAACTCAAAATCATAAAATCGGGTCAACTTCAAACATCTCTAATTTACTGAACATGTCAATTCAAAATCATAAAATGAATCCTTCATAAAACATGTCCACTAATGTCAGTCCCATGATGACGACACACTGCTGACGTTCCATTAATGCCATCTAATGGTGATGGTCAACCGACTGTTTTGACAAGTCAACAAGAAACATCTCTAATTTTTCTCAACATTTCAACTTGAACTCATAAAATGAATTCTTCATAAAATAAGTCAACTGATGTCATTGTATGTCATAACGATCTTTCCACTGATGTCATTCCAATGATGACGGCATACCACTGATGGTACACTAATGTCATCTAATGATGATGGTCAACCGTTAACAGGCCAACTTTCTTTCATTTTCCTCAACATTTCAATTTAAAATCATAAAATTAATCCTTCTTTAAATAAGTCCACTAATGTCATTCTAGGCCATAAAAATCAGTTCACTGATATCAGACCAGTGATAGCATCACACCATTGATGGTCCACTAATGTCATCAAATGATGATGGTCAACAATTGATGGGTCAACTTTCTTTCATTTTCCTCAACATTTCAACTTAAATTCATGAAATCAATACAGAGTCAAGGTCAACTGTTTTTGGGTGAACTTTAAACGTCTTTAAGTTTCCTCAACATTTCAACTCAAAATCATAAAATCAAACCCAGGTGATGGTCAACTATTGACAGGTCAACTTTCTTTAGTGTTCCTCAACTTTTCAACTCAAAATCATAAAATCAATCCTAGATCAAGATCAACGTTAAACATCTTTAATTTTTCTCAATATTTCTACTGGTTTACTAATTCTTCTTGACATTTCAACTTGAAATCATAAAATCAATTCAAGGTCAAAGTCCACTGTTGAGGGGACAACTTCAAACATCTCCAATTTTGCTCAACATTTTAACTTGAAATCATGAAATTAATCATTCATAAAATAAGTCCACTGATGCCATTTCAGGCCATAAAAATTAGTCCACTGATATCAGATCCATCATGATGTCACAGTATTGACGGTCCACTAATGTCATCCAGTGATGATGGTCAACTGTAGCGATTTTCGCAGAATGCGCTATTAAACATTTTTCGAAGTTATTCCCGACACATCCGAAAACAGTCGTAATGATCTTCTAGGAGCCCGAAACGGATTTTGATGAAAATTATCCTGAATAATGTAAGAAAAAACACTACAATTTCGCAAATAAATTTCAATTTTCTGCCCTCAACTTTTGAAATTGCTCTTATAAGCATCCAATTGGAAAACTTTTCTTTTAGTAATGAAGCAATCCCCCATTCCACCACTGTCATCATTTAGCATGAATGTATTTTTACAAATTCAGATTCATGCATCTTTGCTCCTTCGCAGATAAAGATAGGCAAAACATCATACGTACATCTAACTTGAGTAGCTCTACTTGTGGTATGAAGGAAGTACTATCGAAGTGGAACACCCTGTAGTGAAACATGATAGATATTTAATCAAATATTAAAACAATGTTCCGATTAATACGCTCCAATATATTTCTAAACACATAGATAACAATATTCAGAATTAGTTTTCTGCTTTCATAGTACAACATACAAATATCTATCTGTACACAACATAAAAAGTCCATCCTTGACTCAATCACGAACATATACTAAGACAATAGCAACAACAACAAAATGTACACAGTAAACAGTGGTGAAATTCATCGCTACATAAACATCGACAAACGCCGCCAAGACAACTACACGCAATACCACACGCACCCGCAGCTACATAGAGTAAACACTTTCCACAAACTGCACAACCTTTCCGACATCGAGTCTTGCATTTACCAGCATCTTTGACCCCGTCAGGGACATCCAGTTGTGTACCATCTTCGGATGGTGGACACGATTCATCAACTGTTTTTCGATTTACGCAACATTGCTTTTTAGTAGCAACACTATCGTCATTTTCACCTACTGCTTTACCATTGTGGTTCGAATCAGCATCACAAATTTGAGCTTTGCATTCAGAGCCTAGTGCGGTATGCGAATTATCCTGAGGCGCAGGTAAATTTACACGGTTTTCGTCTTCAATATATTTCTCATCGGGTTTCGCAGCGTGTTTCCTAGTATCGTAGATAATATGATGGAAGATTCCATTATCTCCGAAAAAAAATTTACGCGTGTTATCCCACCATCGGCTGAGTGTATTCAACACAAGCCATTTTCCATCTTCGGTTTTTCCACCAACTATACGGCACATTACTCGCTTCGTTGATTTGAATTTGGAAAGTGACTTTTTCAGAGATGGAGCCGCCTGCGGTTTAAATCAACGTCATTAATACTCTTGAAATGCATTCTTTAATTAGGTAAAGGTTAACTTTAAAGCTGAGTGCAAAGCGCTCTTATCAGGCTGATTTTTGAAAAGTAGGATCTGTGGGGTGGAGGAGGGCGAGGTGAGCATTTATACATAATTCGTTTCATGCTGCTAGGTCATTCTGACAATTTTTAAATATGTCTTGGCATCTTTATTTACCAGCTCAGAAGGAAGAAAATTTCTTCTCTTATTTGGCAAATTTTTTAAATGAGATGGAGGCAGGAGTAAAAGTTCAAAAATTAATATTTGTTTACCAATTGATAAGAAACCGCAAGATGGATAAAATTACAAAAAAATTGTTTTTTTGGATTAATTGGAATATCACAAAATCAGTTTTTACAAGCATTTTGACCTTAAAACTAACTTCCTCAGCAGTCTACCTCTACAATCAACCTTGAAAAGCTGAAATTTAGTTCGTAGTTGGCTCACTCCACACCAAAAAGATCCAAATCTGATCTTAGAGCACCCGATTTCACTCAATTTTTTCCTTGCTAGTTCCTCTTGGTAGGTGATTTGGTGCTAACTTTCCAGCACGATGTGAAGATATGATTCCAGTAAAATTGTGTAATAAGTTTTTTTTTTTTTTGTCAAATGACTCAACTTGGAAGGAAACGCGGAGGGTGGGGAGGACAAAGTACAATTCATGATTCTAGTAATTCAAAATTGTGGCCAAGAGATTTTTGGTAATCTAGAATCCAAAACCAGTTACATTCAAATTATGGAAATAAGATGCAGGGAGTGAGAAGTCAAAAATAATTTTTCAGGCCTCTCATAAAAAGACCATAAATCCGATTTTTGCAACCTTTTTGACTTCAAAAAGGATTTTGGCTAGATTTCAAAGGCTCATATCAGAATCAAGTATAAAAGCTCAAAACTGAATTTTTATGATAAAGGTGTAACTTCTCACGAAAAGCATAAATCAAATCTGCAAAGGCACAGAAATTTTTTAGGAGAGTGAAGGGGGGCGAAACTTGAAGTCCCGAGCGCAACAAGAACAAAATTTTGAAAAAATGACATTTTTAAGCCATAAAAAAGCATTCCTCGAAGTTGAGATTTCAAATTTTTGAAGTCTCAGTAAGAAAGCGATAGGTTTTCAACGATTTGGACACTAAATTCAGCGTAAATGTAAAAAAATTCAATTTTTCACGCCTGAGGGGAGGCTATAGCCCCTGTAGCCTCCTCTTGGATGCGTGACGACTGCAAATGGAACTTTTTAATACTTGTTTCAACCAATCAATCATTTTTCAAAATAGGATCCCAACATCCGTTGTAGGCATAAAGGGGGAAGGGGTGAGGAGTGGAGGGGAGAGTGTTTCAAATATGGTTAAAATTCAAAACAATAGAAAAAATGAAGAGAAATCAATTCTCAACAATTCGATGATGTTGAACTTCAACAATAATTTATTTTTCTGATCGGACTGCCCAGAGCTGCGTACTGACATCTCCCTCCTCCTTTCTCCCCTATATTACCAAAAAATTCAAAAGCGTGAAGACAAGCGAATTGACTCCCCAGTGTTACATACTGACATCCCTCCTCCCTCCTCTCTTAGCCTAAATTTCCTTACCCCTTCCCGATTTAAAAAAAATTAAAGATGAGGACAGACGAGTTGACTCCCCAGTCCTCTATACTAACATCCCTTCTCCCTCCCTTCTCATAATCCTCCCCCTTTCGAAAATATTGAAATGACATTCCCCTCCCTTATCTTCTTCTCTCCCCCTCTTCCCCTACAATTACCTAAAAAATTACAGAGCGTGAGGACAGGCGAATTGTATCAAGACAGTGCTTTGATATTGTAGTTCAGCACCATCGAATGAGCTGGAATCGATATCTCTCACGTAGTTTCAACCTTTTCTCTTCATTTTATAGAAGCAAAAGAACCGTTTTCAAATTGGCTGTTACTGGCCAAGCATAGCAATTTGCACTTTGGTCTCAAAATGAACTGTGAAAACGGAGGAAGGGAGCTTGAATGGCCCTCTTTTGAGCTGACGATCTGAAAATCTCTCTGCCCTATCAGCCGTATTTTCCCTTCCTAGAATTTTTTTCAAATTTTTGTACCTAATGGTTTTATCTGTAATGTTTGAAGACCGTCATATTTAATAAAAAAATTCACAGGGCCCTAGAAACGCTTTCGATGTTTTCAAAGTCCAGTTCAAAGCCGTATTTACGGTCCAAAAAATCTGAAAAAATTTCACAACATTCTCCTTAAATACCATCACATTCATATTAAATTTAAAAAAAATCGGTCGAAAACTCGCGGGGAAAAAAATTAACGTGAACTGCCACGAAGTAAATTTTTTATAGCCCCACCTCTCAGTAATCTTTTACTAATGCCGTTGAAAAATTTAAATTTTGAAACTGAAGGGCAACTCGCTACGTTTAGTCTGGCGATAGTCTTTACTTGGGCAAAAAAGTATGATTTTGTTGGCGTGTCTAGGAATTATTTTTAAATATCTACCATACGATTATGCCTAACGCTGATTCGTTTTTTAAATCACAAAATTTTTAGATTAATACGTTGAAAAATAATTTCTTTACCTGGCATATCGACAAAATCATAGAAAGAAACCCGATCGCTAGAAAAATAGGCTTCATGGTGACTTAATAACTTGAAAACTGGTAATAATACTACTTCTTATTCTTCGTGTTCAAACTAAAGTTTCGTTCACTGAACACTCGAAAATTCTAGCTCAAACTTTTTTTATATGCGTGACTGTTTTCACCTGTAATGATTTTTCAAACAATAGTCATAAACGAAACGCCTGCTATTGCCACTTGCTCGACAGGTCTGCTTGTTTATCACCCTCATTAAAGACATAAGGCATTAACTAATTGCATAGAAGAAGAACGAATGGTGATACGTAATTGTGAAATGTCGAATTTCAGTGCAACGCGAAGAACAACACCAGTTTGCGAAAAACTTTCAACTGATCAATTTTTTTCCCATTCTAAATGTCACGATTGATCACACTATACCATTACCAAGCAACGTTCTCTTGAAAAAATTTCTCAGTTAGGGTTCTTCAACAGTAAAGTAGACTGAAGTTTTCTAAAATCCACTTGAAATTTTGCCCAACTCATAGTTCATGGTCTGAATAATAAAATACCCTAAATAGTACGTATTCGGTGGTTTGTTCTGATCACAAGTCAAAAACTATGCGATGTCAGCTTTGACTTTCATTACGTTTTTGAATAAAAAAATTAAATTAAAAGTTGCTACGGTCGACACATAAAACACTTCTACAGGAGCAAAAAGAGTTATGTATACATTTTGCCTAAGTTGTATTCTGAAGGTATAAAGAGCAAAAAATTATCAAACCTTTGAAAAAATTTCACCAATTTTTCTGTCAAAAAAGTTTACTTTTTAGGGTTTTTAATTTAAAATAAATTGGTCAAAAATTGAAAAAATGCTTCTCAGAAACAAATTTTATTTATTTTAACCCCTTGGAGGCAACTTTTCACTAAAAAAATTTTTCAAACTATTTCAACTGAGAACCCCTGAAAACAGTAAAGGCGGGAGGAATGCAACTTGGATGGACCAAGGCAGCTGTGCTTGATTTATTCGCTGAGAGTGTTTAAAAAAAGAAAATTTTAATTATGTAAAAAAATCACAGACAAAAACACGAAAACCCCATTCTCTAAGCATCTCTGAAAAATTATCGTTAGGTTTTCACATTGTTATGTTTTAGCATCGTCACGTTTTTTGTCATGTCATGTTTCCCCATCGTCACATAATGGCAGTTAGGGAAGGGGAAATACCAAAAAAAAACGGTTTTGGGGTCCTAGAAGACCATTAGGACAATTATTAGTCATTACTCCACTCGATACTGACCAAAATCGCTCCAATTCGGTCAATCGGCTCAGTTTGAAGGCGAATTAGATATATATGAGCGAGAATGACCTTAGGTCAAAATTCAGTTTTGCCCTATTTTGAGGAAGGGACGCTGAGAGGCCAAAAACAATAAAATGTTTTTTTTTTGAGTCAATCGATAGAGAATGCAAAGGTGTGCCGCACATCCAAAAATCAATCTCTTAGGTCAATTAGGAGGGATGATATGAGGGGTTTTCCCCTTTCTGACTTTGAAAAAGGTCCCGACTTTTCAGCTCCATTGCACCCCCTCACAGCCCCGGAAATGAGGTTTTTTGGTCAGATTTTCTCATATTTCAAGGTTGTTCCTCGCACAAACTTTTCTCGAAATAGAGCTAGGAAGCTAAAATTTAGTATGTACATGTAGTAAGGACCCTAGAAGTGCCTTTTGGAGGGGGATCTTGACCTTTCAGCTCCATTGCATGCCTTTATCGCCCCAAAAATACGGGTTTTTCGTCGTTTTTTCTCATTTTTTGAGTTTGTTTTTCGCATAACTCCCCTCCAAATTGACTGGGAACTTGAAATTAGGCATGTGCAGTCCGTAAAAATCGCAGATATACCTTTTTGGATTTTTTTGACTTTTTAGCCCCATTGAATTCTAGATATCTTCAGTGCTGAGTTTTCAATCCTCATGATTGTAATATGTTATAAAAATTAGGCTGAAAAAGCATCGCTTTGCTTTGCCTTTTTTTCATTGTCATGTTTTCGCATCGACTCATTCGTCCATTCATCATTACAACAGGTCCACGCTTTTTTGGACTAATGTCACGGCATTGAAAATGGTATTACAAATTTAATCACCACATCATTCTGATTACTACTGAATTACTGAACTAATCGTTCGAATTAATTACTCACTAAGAGGATGGGGGCTCGACCACACAGAAGGTGAGTAGTTTATAAAAGTGGAATTCTAACTGAATTTTCCTACAGTGCGAAGTACAGCTGAAGGCTCATTCTTTACACAGGGCACATCAATTCCTGTGCTTATAGTATTCTTCTTCTTTGTATAAATGGGATGTATGTAAAGCTGTGTGCCTGTGTGAGTCTGTCCTACGTCATATCATATCAATTTGTGCGGGTAGGCCTGACATACATGTTAACACTTCACATCCCATTTTTAAAGAAAAAAATAAAATAAAATAAAAATACTATCCTCACATCAATGAAAATGCCCCATTATCTTTAATTTTCAACATTGAGATCTAGAAAATTTGCATTAGTGATTCTTTGTTCATTCCTTCTCATGAAAGTCATCCTCATTTCTGAATATTCAGAAAAGGAGGCGACTAAGGCAGTATGGTTTGTTACACAAACCAAAGCGAATCTATTGTATAGCACAAACAACAGACATAAATTCAAATCGATCAACAGCAATTTTACCACTGTTCGAGCAGTGGAGAGGTTTGAATATCTACAGCCCTCCGCTCGGTTATACTCAATATCTTGTGAAGGGGAGCAACTCAAACGACGCAGTTTACAGAGGCACAAACGAATGATACTTTTTCAATTCCCATCTGAGGTAGTGGTGATGGTGGTGGGGCCACTGATATGTACCAAACTGATAGCAGTTTTGCCAAAATCTCAGAAAAACATTTTAAAAAAGTTGTTACATGAAACCTATTTTATTGGGTAAACTGCTAAATTGAATACAAAAATTTAACTCATTTATTCTACTCACACACTCCAGATACATTTAAAAAGACAGAAAAATGTTGCTTATCTACATACATATACATTTGAGGAAATCATCCATAAATACAGCGTCTCATAAGATTGTCAATACGTTTTCCCATCCATTGGAATGGTTTCACTAGTAAACCTATTCCAATTACACCACACCACAAAAATGGATTTTTTTCATTTAACATAGTATCCAACCCCAATCCATCAGCAGAACTATTGTTCTTCTTTTGACTGACGCCATTACTTTGAGGTTCACTTGTAGCAGGTTCTCTCACAGCCAATGCTGCGGTTCTTAATAGCGGTGTATTTGAGCCAGAGTTACGAGCTATTTGCGAAGGCAAAGTCAATTTCCAAATGTCATCAACTTGAACGTCATCACTGTCGTCGCTTTTTAAATTTTGCGTGGTAAAATCCAACGAATTTCCAAAGAGCGTATGATGTGCCTGCAGAGTGAATAAGAATAATCATTAAACATGCTAAAACTCTACGATTCAACAAAAACCAGCCGAGTAAAACGCTTTGAAAGGATAGGCACTTTTAAAATAAAATTACTTTCACCAACTCGTTAAAATTATTTTTCAACAGTGTAATTTTTGTTTATTAATATAACGCATTTTTTTTTTTTTTTTTTGAGAAAAGTAATTCAATTGTTTTTTTTTTCAAGTTGAATAAAACCAAAATGTTCATTTTAACACATCTCTAAACCAAGTTAAAATTTTTAGGTATCACATCCGGATTCAAATTTTTTCTTCAACCGTTCACCTTTGAATAACTACATCATGTTCTCTAAAATCGAATTTTTTGACTAAATAATATCAAATTTTTTTACGAGAATACATCTTGTTAGCCTGATTTTCTATATCATATTGTCAATGAAAACTAGGTTATTACAGCCTATCGATCAACAGCAGATGAGGGAGGAGGGGGGAGGGACTATGAATAAAATCCGTTTTGCGGTCCCAGAAGACCATTAAGACCATTTTTAGCCATATCAGATTTTTATTTTTTTTCAGCCGAGCATTAAAAACACTTACTCCGCTCGATACTGACCAAAATTGCTCCAATTCGGTCAATCGGTTCAGTTTGGCGTCGGACCAGATATATGTAAGTGGAAATGAAATTGGGTCAAAATTCAATTATGCCCGAATTTGGAGGGGGGTGCTGAGGGGCCAAAAACACAAAAATTGTTCCTTTTTAAAATCAATTGACAAAGAATCAAAAGTTGAATAACATATCCAAAAATTAACCTCCTACATTAATCAGAAGGAGAGATATGGGGGGGGGGGGGGGCCCCATTTTTGATCTGGAAAAAGAGCTGTTCCATTAATCGGAAGGAGAGATATGGGGGGGGGGGGTGGTCCCCTTTTTGATCTGGAAAAAGAGCTGTTCCTCGCTCATCTACCCACCAAATTCAGCTAGTAAGTTGAAATTTGGTATGTACATTTAGTTGGGACCCTAGATGTGCTGTTTGGGGTTCCGACTTTTTAGCTCTAATGTAACCCCTCACAGCCCCGAAATGCGGTTTTTTGTTCGGTTATTTTCATTTTTTAAATTTGTTCCTCGCTTAACTTCCCTTCATATTGTGTCAGGAATTAAAAATTAGGTATGTACATTTAGTAGGGGTCCTAGATGTGCCTATTGGGGATCTCGACTTTTCAGCCCCATTTCATCCCTTCATAGTCCCAAATATGTGGTTTTTAGGTCGTTTTTTCTTAATTTTTGAGTTTGTTCCTCGCATTACTCCCCATCCAAATTGGGCTCGCACGTTGAAATTAGGTATGTCCCGTCTGTAGAGACCTTTGATGTGCCTTTTTGGGGATGAAGCCTTTTTAGCCCATTGAACCCCTGTTGTTCGCTTATGACGTTGAATTTCAAAATGTAAAAAGAAGTATACATACGAATATTTAGGGGGAGAAAATCAAAAATATTTCTATCACACCCTTAGCCATGCGTTATCTGTATATTGTTACCTGACAATTCGAACACAACAACATTAACAACAACAATGGTGATGAAAAACGTCCCATAGCACTTGGCAGAAACTTCTTTGCAGCGATTTTACGAGTGGTGTACTGATAATTCAATGTTGACTTTCGAATCGTTCTATGGAGAGTTATATAAGTTTAAATATATACACATACGTCTGAAACTTCAAGGACCACTGCGGGTGAATTTGCACAATATTTTTCCAACAGTATCGCCACATTTCGGCAATTATTCAGCTAACAGATCACAATGGGTAAAATAAATGGCTGTCAGCTTTCTGCACCTGATTAATTTCTTTTCAAATAATATAACAATAAGTCGCATACTTTCGGGCGGTAAATACGGCGAATTTTACGCACAAGGCAGCTGACAAAAACGAAACCAGAAAAAAAAAATTATTCGAACTGGTATCTTGACAGCATAAGTAATTAATTTTTTGAAACGAAATTTTGATTGGTGAGTGAAGGTGCGCAGGGTAACTTTATACCTCTTGAAAAGCTACTCAAAATTTTTGCAACGCCGTTACAGAAAGGGAAGGTGAGGCAGAGGGTAACAGTGACCGCAAATAAGAGATATATCCCATGTAAAGATTAGATAGTCCCTTTGTTGAGATGTACTAAAATCAAGGAACATTGAACAATTTTTTTATTTTCCAACACCTGTTAACAATTTCTCACACAATTTATTTTCTAAATTTCAAGAAGAAAAATATAACTTTGTTCGTCAAACGTGCTAACTTCAATTTGAGAATAAATGGATCAAGTCGAAGAAACAGATTTATGTTGGAGAGATAATGTAATGAAAAATGATGGATTTTTTTCAAAAAAAAAAGTCTTCGTTCAACTTACTTTACATCACATACAAGCGATATTGAAATCTCCTTTATGTAACCAAAGGATTGAAAATTAGATTACAGATCCAAGGTTTTGGTTTAGTCACTTGTCTGATTGCCACGATTCAGCGAAGTCACTTCCCAATATCGTTACATTTTCACAGCGTTGTCCGAGCATCGCGTCGCCATGTTTTTTTGCCATGTTTGTGCTACGCTGCTTTGTTTGTAGCCATGTTTTTGCTGCGTCGCTTTGTTCATAGGCAAGTTTGTGTTACGTCGCTTTGTTCGTAGCCATGTTTCTGCTACGTTGCTTTGTTCGCAACCATGTTTGTGTTACGTCGCTTTGTTCGTAGCCAGGTTTGTGCTACGTCACTTTGTTCAAAGTTGTGTTTACGCATCGTCACGTTTTCATGTCGCTATGTTTGCGCTGCCTGCCACGTCACATTTTTTCACTGTCATGTTTTCAAATCGACTCATTTGTCAGTCATCATATTTCGGTATTGTGGTTCATTCCACATTCTAATTAATTACCCAAACCAACCCTTTTACCTTGATGTACAATTCCGCTCATTAAGCCTTTGATGAAAAATCGAAGAAAATGTTCTTCTTCCAATTTTTTTGGTGCTAACGTGGCATAGTAGATCAAATCAGACTTTTCGCAATTTTTTTTCGCTTTTCAAAGGTTTTAAAATTCTGTTTAAACGTTGCAAAAATTAATTACTTGAAATTTTTTCAAGGTAATGAACTAAAAATATGGAATCTCATCATTTTTCATGACATAATAAATGGAAGCATTTGTTTTGGTTTTTTACTTTAAACAAATTCGAAATATTCGATTTTTTCCATTGTTAAACACGGCTTTGGAACTCCTAAAAAGCAAAAAAAATTGCAAACAATTTTTTTTGGTCTCATTTGGTCTACTATGAGTGAAACATTAGCACCATAAAAATCGAAAAAAGAAAATTGTTTTTCGATTTTTCATATAAATTTTGAAATTTTAAATCAAAAGGGGTTGGGGTACTCGTCGAGTTGGAGATCCTAAATTTTTACCACGTTGATTTGACGTCAGTTCACAACTTTTTTCATTACTCTCCCTCCAACTTTCAAAAAAAAAAAAAAAAAAAAACCTAAATCCCTCCAACTTTCAAAAAAAAAAAAAAAAAAAAACCTAAAATAGGAACGTACTATTGTGAATCTGCTCCACACTGCCTGTGGATTTCTAAGAAAAAAAAAGTTTTTCCCTCTGGTACCTACTACCTAGTTCTTTATTCAATTCCAATGAGCAATAGGTTGGGAGTTGGAAGACTGTGAAAATTCTATACGAAGCTTCCACTAATCTCTAAAGTTTATTTTTTCATCGTCTGAAAACTTAATGGTAATTAAATCATGGTTGTAAGGTAGGTACTTTAGGTACTCGGTACCGTATTAATGTAGTATTGCACAATAAATTTTGTCAGTAAACAATATTCACTTGGGAAATAATACTTTACTTACATTAAAATAAATTTATCGATTAAAAAAACATATATTCATTTTTCCATTTCCAGTTCTGACCACTTGAGCTCCAAAATTTGGCCAAAATTGTGATCAGTTCCAATTCTCACCTTAAGTCATGCGAGCAAAAATTTTTGGCAACTTATCCATTGACCATCATCATTAGATTGGACCATCAGAAGTGTGACATCGTCATTGGACTGTCATCAGTGGACAGGTTTTTATGGCCTGGAATGACATCAGTGGACTCATTTTGAGAAGGATTGATTTTATGATTTTAAGTTGAAAATATTGAGGAAAATTAGAGATTTTATTAGTGGACCATCAAAAGTGTAACGTCATCCTTGGACTTATATCAGTGGACAGATATTTATGTCCTTGAATGACATCAGATTTATTTTATGATTTTAAATTGAAATGTTGAGGAAATTTAGAGATGTTTGAAGTTGACTTGTCAAAATAGTGGACCTTAACCTTGAATCGATTTTATGATTTTGAGTTGAAATGTCGTCATCCGTTGACCCGCCAACAGTTGATCTTGACTCTAGATCACATTTTTGAGTCACTGTGGAAAAATTGTCCCTGACAGTAGAAGAATATGACCTAATTTCGCTAAAAGTATAGAAGAAAGTTTTCCAGTGGCAGGTATTAAATAAAAGAAGAAGAAAAAAAATTATACCAATTACGTTTAAAATATAAAAACTTATATTCTTTCGATGTTTTGATTTTGATATTATTGGACTGCTAAAAATAAATAGAAGCAAAGTTGTTCAGCTTGCAATTCTGCATCAAATTACGCCATTACAATTTTGGCTGAGGAACATAATTGCAGAAATATGGGTTTGGGTGCGGGAGGGGGGGGGGTCAAAATGCAAACCAAACATTCAAACGAAAAATAAACATTGGATTCGTTTGCAGCGTGTTCGAATTAGTCGAAAAAACACTTCTTTCCCAGTATTTTGACCCACAGGGCTATCCCCTCCCTAAAATTAAGGGCAATGCCTAGGTTGATGAATAGTGATGTTGATGTCGTTTTCACATAAATCGAACCCCGTAAACGCGATAATAAAGTCAGGTTCACAATTTCACCGCACTTAATACCTTATTTTGGCCATCATTATAGATGTAAAAATTCATTTTTTGATAAAAAATTTGACGATGCAAGACTCGAAATCCAAGGGGGCGAGGGGGTATTAATGCCCCAAAGTTTCATCCTCCATCCTCCCTACGTAAGATGTTGAATATCTCTCGATCTAAAAAACGTTTACACATTTACCTCATTACCAATAATACCTACCAAAAATTCACACTTACATCACTAATTTCAGCGCTTTATTCGAAAAGTATAGATGATGAGGAGGGTGGGGGGGGGAGATTTTATATTGTGGATAGGGGTTCAAAGTTATTAAATTTCCAGTGCATGTATTCTCTTTGTAATTTTGAAGAACTTCGATTCTATTCAACTGGGTCGTATGTCAGTCAATATTAATGTACAACCGAAATAATCGATTAAGGGGTGATTTTGTAAAATAGGGGGCGAGGGAGTGGTCTAATCGAAATTTTGCACATGAATCGAAGTATTTATGACGCTTCAGACTATGGATTTTACCAGAGTAATTTTTCGATACCGGCCATATGTGAGGAGATAGGGGCGTTTCTAAAGGAATTGGGGGGGTATACCTGCGAGGGGAGTTGGTGTGAAATAGTGCGTACCCAACAAGCTAAATTTTGTTTTTCAGACGTCCTAGAAACAGAAATTCAATCACAAAATTGCTTTTAACATTCAGATTGTATTGCTTGAGGATTTGTAAGAAATTTAATTAGATGACACACGAAGAATTTTATTGTTAGTAATAACATTTAAACAAACTGAATGTTACGATCAACTTGATTATTCGCACACGCAGGCAGATACATTTAATAATCCAAACAAATTTCAGGTCAAAACCACGTATACAATAAATTCACGAAAAGCAGCTCCAGCTACGAACCAACTTCTTTAACCAGATTCCAGCATCGTTAATGGTAGATCCTGTTTTATCGATACCTCTTCCAAGCCACTGAATGGGTTTAACTATCAAGCCCACTGTAATAACACCGCACCACATGCATGGGTTATCATTCGCCATGCCTTCCAATCCCAATCCATCAAGGCAACCTTGCGACTTTTTCTGATCTTCCGAGTTGACACTGACGTCTCTCACAGCTGTTTCGCTATGGAAACGAGAATTGGCATGGTTTTCCCCATGCCCTGTTTTTTCCAAACGTTTTGTAAAACTCCAAGAGGAATTAGCATTTTGTAGATCGGCATGTATGTTGTGTTTTGCAGAATTCAATACATTTCCAAATGGTGGGTAAAGTGCCTGGATTAAACACGAGTAATTATTAATCAGCATTTTAATTTTATAAGTGAAATAACAATACAATTCGAAATTTCAAGTTTGAAACGAGGTCAAAATCTTTATTTTCAACACCTTTAATTTTTGTTTCACTCGCACTAAAATTTTTCACTTTTTTGAACAAAAATTCAACAAACTTTCCCTCAGAGTGTACATCAAAAATTTATCGAGCATGAAGCTTCTTGACCTTTGCATGACCTTTCGCATAATTTTTTCATGTTCAGTCCGTCCCTCTCTCCTTACTTAAAAAAATACGTGACATAATGAAATTTAATTGAGAGGATAAAACTTGTAGATTTTTCAATGAAAAAAACGGCATTAATTTTTTCCAAAAAATATGTAAAAAATTTCATTTATGCTGGACTATATATTGCCGAATGATCGACTTTTACATGACCTGCTTTATTTGCTTGACTGTTGGACACCCTGCCACCCTCTTCTCCATAATTCCACCCGTATTACATTACTATTGTGCAGACCAACTACCAAAAAGTGTTCTAGAAGTTGATTTTACCTTTTTTTTCTGGGGGACAAAAAATTGCTCATCAAAATGTAAGTACTACTTTCGCATTTCCAAAACTTATGAAAAAAAATTGTTCACCCTGCACTTGGAGTGGGGGAAGGTCAAAAAGGTGAGGCCGGGGACAAAAAATTCGACTGGGGTTCGATAGGGTAGTGTCTCATGATACTAAAAAAGAATTTTTTTCCACTGAGGACCTGCACAATAGAAATTTATGGCCCTCTAAATGCAATTTTTGGGCATTTTTGACGAATTTTTGTATTTTTATGGCTCCAGCTCTTCAAATATTAAGGGGCTGGCAGTTTATTTCATAATAATCTGTTGCATCCAATCTTTATACAACTAAAACCGTAGAGTTGGTCGAATTTCACCAGCACAATTCGTGGTAATTAAATTTTGAAATTGTGTAATTATTGGTATTACCCAAATTTCAACTTGCCGTTTTTTGTTCCAAAATTAGTCGTGCGACCTATTAAAATGGGTTAAAATTTCGCGCTGAATTCGAAAATATGGGTGGATTTTTTTCTCCCCCATCCCCTTCCATAAACCTCCCCCCAAATTGATATTCGTTTGAACTAGTCGTCTAACCCAATGAAATGGGTTAAAATTTCGCGCTAAATTCGAATATGAGGATATTGAAGAAAAAAGGTTTCCACTCTCCTCCTCCCGCACATGCCTGGGAAAGGTATTTCGATACTTTTGGTACTGTTAGTATATGATTTTAACTTTTCTCTAGTACAGCGATCTTGCATTAATCACAATACAGTGTACTCTTATATGCATCACATTTGTTGTAATTTACTTATGTGTTTATCCGCTATACAATTTCAGTAGTTCTGAGAGATCAACAAATGATTGGGAAAAAAATATTGAATTGGGGCGAAATTCATGGGGACCCAGAGATGAGGCGATACCAATTTGACTTTTAAATCTGATGTGCTTACAATTTCAATCCGGTATTACTTAAAGGATAAAAATCATAGTCGCATTCGAATTAGGCTTAAAATTTATTTTAAAAACATACTTCATTGCCCCTGCTCCAGCTGGAGCATTTGTATTTTTGAAGGACACATTGAATTGTAGCATTTTTAAACATAGAAAATTTGAATTCAACTTCAAGTAACTCTACTAGAATAGTGACACGCCACAACACTAAAATCTCTCGCTTTCAACAATCCTTTGCATGGATCTAACCCTTCCTCATTGTTTACCAAAATTGAATTTTTCTTTGAAAATTGAGATGTCTAATAGAAAAAAATCATGTCAAGTTTCCAATGATATTTCCAATTTTTTAAACACCAAAAATATATATTTTTTTTTTCAAATTTTCACTTTAAAAATAAGAACTTGTTAATTTTAACTTGTGTATTTCTATAAGTTCCGAAACTGATTAAAAAAAAACACTTTTGAGGGCGGGGGGAGCTGTGAAGGGGGTAGAGTGTGAAAGAAAATTTATCCTCATATTCGAATTTAGCGTGAAATTTGAACCCATTTCAATAAGTTACACGGCTAGTTCAAACGAATATCAATTTGAAGGGTGGTTTGTGGAAGGGGATCGGGTAGAAAAAAAAACATCCATATTTTCGAATTCAGCGCGAAATTTTAACCCATTTTAATAGGTCACACGACTAATTTTGGAACAAAAAACGTCAAGTTGAAATTTGAGTAATACCAATAATTACACAATTTCAAAATTTAACCACCACAAATTGTGCAGATGAAATTCGATCAACTTTGCGGTTTTAGTTGTATAAAGATTGGGTGCAACAGATTAAGATGAAACAAAATGTCCGCCAATCATATTTGAGGAGTTAGAGCAATAAGAATACACAAATTTGCCAAAAATGCCCAAAAATTACATTTAGAGGACCCTAAATTCCTATTTAGCAGAACCTCAGTAGAGGTCCTCGGTGGAAAAAAATTCTTTTTTAGCATCGTGAGACACTACCCTACCGAACCCCAGTCAAATTTTTTGTCCCCAGCCAAGGTAAAAAAAATATCCCTTATTCTTTTTTGACCTCCCTCTACCCTAAGTGCAGGGTGAAACCTTTTTTGTCATCATTTTTGGAAATACGAAACTAGTACTTACATTTTGATGAGCTATTTTTTTGTTCGTCAGAAAATACAATGCATAAACACTTTTTGGTAGTTGGTCTGCACAGTACAGTACTGAGTAATTTTACCTGGCAATTCGAACACAGCAACAACAATGGTAAAAAACATCGCATGGTAGTTGGCAAAATCTTCTTTCCAACGATTTAGTTACGAGGATCATTCACAGTAAGGCTACTAAGTATGTCTTTTAAATACTTCGATCGAAAGCTATTCGTGCGTACACATATGTTTATGACCAAAGTACCAAGATACACTGCGAGTAAAATTTCTTTTTTTTTTCAACAGTAACATATTTCGGCATTCGGCAATTATTCGACAAAAGGTGGTAATAGCTGAAATAAATGAGTAGTCAGCTTTCTGCGGCAGTTGGTTTTATTTTAAAGTAATTCTTCGAAAACAAGTCTCATGTCTGTTTAAGTAAATATGACAAATTATTTCAAGTTTTAAACATCTATGAACTACGCAGACAATATAGGCGAAATGAAAAAAAAAAAAAAAAAAAAATTGTCACAATAGCTATGGCAGAAGTATTCGGGTAATTCGTCGATGCCAATATCAGTGAATTTCGAAATGGAAATTCTTCGATAGAATTAAAAAAAAAACATCGCCATAAAGAAGATATCAGAATTGTCCACGCATAGAATAAAAAAAAAAGCGCATTGGGATATTTTTTCTCGAACAGTGGTGGGGGTAAAGATAGATATCGGAATGCATGGCTGAAAGAGCCCCAAAAAGCACATCTAACACACGCGTAGAAATCTACGTACCAAATTTTAACGTCCTAGTTCAATTCGAAGAGGAGGTATACGTGCCAAAAACTTGGAAAATAAGAAAAACTGACCCAAAAACTACATCTTTAGGGCTGTGTGGGATTGTAATAGGGCTAAAAAGTCGGAACCCACCAAAGACATATCTTACAACTCTACCAAACGTACATGCTAAATTGGAATAACCTTAAATTTACCCAGGAGGCTGGATTGTGGATATGTTATACAACTTTTGATTCTCCATCGATAGGCTCAAAAATAAACAATTTTTTTCCATTTTAGCCCCTCAGCATTTCCTCCCCCAAATTTGG
Source organism: Ferrisia virgata (assembly GCA_900060175.1). Lineage (NCBI taxonomy): Eukaryota > Metazoa > Arthropoda > Insecta > Hemiptera > Pseudococcidae > Ferrisia > Ferrisia virgata. The sequence goes on along the minus strand of FIZR01021447.1, from coordinate 9,276 downwards.
GTGCGATTAAATATAGCCCCAAGGTCATTCACTCCCCAAAATATCGAATACATCGCCAATCTAAGCATACTGACCAAATTTTATTGATTTTTGTCTGCGTCGGGCTGATCAAATAATTTTTAGTCTCGGCCAACGAAAAATAACAATAAGTATCTGATATGACAAAATATGATCTCAATGGTATTCCAAGATCGCAAAATGGATTTCGTCGATCTTCACTCCCAACCCCTTACCCCCTCCTCACCGCTAAGGTCGATAGATCACAATAGTCTGGTTTTCATTTACAATAAGACATGGAAACCAGATTTAAAAAATTAAAAATCCCAAAAGATACATGCAAGATCTCCACTGAATAATTTGCATATTAAGTTTTTTACTTCCTAGCTCAATTCAGGGGGAGGGGAGAGGGAGATATATTAGGAATGTACTTTTTTCAGGGTCAAAAAAAGAGAAAACCTTCAGAGAAACAAACTCAAAAAATTGAAAAAATCAACCAATAAACCACATATTCAGGACTGTGAGGAGGCTGGCGTAATGGAACTGAAAAGTGGAGTTTCCCAAAAGGCACATCTAGGACCTCTACTAAATGTACACACCTAATTTCAACTTCCTAGCACAATTTGGAGGAGAGTTATGCGAAGAACAAACTCAAAAAATGAGAAAAATGAGAAAAACCTATAAAAAACCACTTGTTTTGGACTATTGGGGGAGAGGAGGGGCGCGTGATGGAGCTAAAAAGTCGAAACCTTCAAAAGGTACTTATAGGGCCCTAACTAAATATACACACCAAATTTCAACTTCCTAGCTCAATTTCATAGAGAGCATAGAGAGATAGGGGAGGTCAAAAAAGGGGAAACCCCCCATATCTGATCTCTTGATGGACTTGGGAAATTGATTTTTGGATATGTTATACAACTTTTGATTATTTATTAATTTATTTAAAATAGGTTAATTTTTGCGTTTCTGACCGCGCAGCTCCTCCTCCCCCTAATTGGGGCATAACTGAATTTTGACCCAAATTTATCCCCACTCGTATATATCTAATCCACCAGTAAACAGAGCTGATTGACTGAATTGGAGCGATTTTGGTTGGTATCGAGCGGAGTAAATGATTTTAATGTTCGGCAAAAGTAAAATAAAAATAACTACCTGGCAATGTTAAAAATCGTCATAATGGTCTTCTAGAACCTCAAAACGAATTTTGTTGATATTCCCTTCCCCTGCTCCAGTATAAGTTCATACTTCAGCTGTGAGCTCAACTTTTTCTCCAAATATTAAACCAATTGCTGGCAGTCCAAATCTGTCAACACTTGATCATCAACAATTGGTAGTAAACTATGGACTGTCAAAAGTTGACCAACAATAGTGGACCATCAAGATTACGACCATCAACTTTTAACGGTCCAGATCTATCAATAGTTGTTGATCAACTGTGAGCGCTCAAGAGTTCGCCGTTAATAGTGGACCATCAAATTTTGGGTAAGCTACTTATGGTCAACAGTGGACTGCAAACAGTAGACCAACAATAAAGGACCACGAAGATGTGGGCTATTAACTCTTGACAGTGCAGATCCATCAAAAGTTGATGATCAACTGTGAACTGTCAAGAATTGACTGTCAATAGTGGACGATCAAGATCCGGGTCAGCTGCTGATGATCAACAGTGGACTGTCAAAAGTAGGCCGATAATAGAGGACAATCAAGATCTGATGATCAACTGTGGACTGTCAAGAATTGACTGTCAATAGTGGACCATCAAGATCCGGGTCAGCTGCTGATGATCAACAGTGGACTGTCAAAAGTAGGACAATAATAGAGGACTATCAAGATCAAATGATCAACTGTATACTGTCAAGAGTTGAGTGAACCATCAAGATCTGGGTTAGCTGCAGATGATCAACAGTGGACTGTCAAAAGTAGTCCAACAACAGAGGACCACAAAGATTTGGACTACTAACTCTTGATAGTCCAGATCTATCAGAAGTTGATGATCAACTGTGATCTGGCAAGAGTTGACTGTCAATAGTGGGCCACCAAGATCCAGGTCAGCTGTTGATGGTCAACAGTGGACTGTCAAAAGTAGAGCAACAATACAGGACCATCAAGATCTGATGATCAACTGTGGATTGTCAATAGTGGATCACCAAGATCCGGGTTAGTTGTTGATGGTCAGCAATGAACTGTGAAAAGTAGGCTACCAATAGTAGACCATCTAGGTTTGGACTATCAACTCTAAGATAGTCCAGTTCCATCAACAGTTGATGGCCAACCAAGGACACCAATATTTTCAAAAAATAATCTCACCAAAAGAACAAAAAACATAAACGCCGCAAGTATCTAATTTTTACTTACAATAAATTGTACATAACACGTCAAAAACATATATTGGATGTAAAAGTAGGTAAACTAGGTATTTTAAATTTTTCATACAATTACATGTACTGTACCTAATGACAAAAGAATGTTACGAAACTATTCATTCACGAACGAGAGCGACTAAACAATTTTCCTATTTTGTTTCCAACATCGCTAAGGGCGAACATTGTTTTATCAATACCTCTACCAATCCAATTAATAAAACCACACCCTAAACCACAGCAGATAACAGGACACCACATACACGGATGATCATTTTTCATGCCTTCCAATTCTAATTTATGCAATAAACCTTCGGACTTTTTTTTATCTTCTTCGGAATTAACTTCTCTCACCGTTGCGGCCAAATCACGATTTATTTCCAAAGGTCTCATGAAATCCCACGAATTGTGGGTATCTTGTACTTCCCCGTCATTCAGTAGCTGCATTGCAGAATTTGATGGATAAGGTGCCGCCTGGAGTGAAAATTTAAGCACAATTAAGTAGATACACATATTAGAAAATCTAGTTCGAAAAAATATGACCCAAAAAATGAATAGGTTTAGAGAAGTATGATAATGAACACATATGCACATTATGACCAACCCCTCCCACACTTTCAAAATTTCCAACTCTCCTTTCCTCATAAATATTCAAAACAATTGAAAAAATTCTCACTAAAATATACTTACCATCCCCCTGGAGGTGGAAAATATTGAATTTTGGGCATATACGACCATGTTACTCGGATCGGAGTGGGAGGCACATCAAAAATTAACAGCTCAATTTTTTCAACCAGCAAAACTGACTCAAAGTTGGAAAATTATCAAAACATCTCAAAAAATCAAGAAAATTTTTATTTGAAAATTTATTTCCAAAAATTAAATTACTACAAGGACATTAATTTAAAATGATGGAATACAGAACTGGAATTTTGCTTCCCATACAGGTTTTTTAGGAGTGCTTAACGAATGTTTTTTTTTTCAACAATAATTTACACCATTTAACCATTAGAAGAATGGGTCAAATACACTCACCTTCGTTCATTTATGGTCGGTTTTCATTATTTTCACCCATTTCAAATATTCTCAATAGCTAATCAATTTCAGCGGGGAGTTCACCAAAAAAATTTTTCTTGAGTTTTTTGAAAATTTTTCAAGCTTCAGTTCGTTATGTAAATCGAAAAAATCAAGTCGAAGAACAGAAAAGTTTACCATGCCATTTTTTTGGTCATTCCACAACTACTTTAAACCTCGATGTTGACAAATTTGAAAAAAAAAAAACAAAATTCCATCCACCCTAGCAATGGTAAATTTTTTTTTATCGAAATATATAAATCAACTGATGCAATTTTACCTGGCAATTCGAACAAATCGACAACAGTAACAAAGGTAACATAGTACTTGGCAAAAACTTCTCAACAATTTTAGTACAATGAATGTACATAGGGCTACATAATTGTGTTACAAGCAACATTGTAATGAATAAATTGAAAATTGTTGTATCTTGTACGCATAATACGAATACACTGTGAAAAAAATTCGGCATCACTTTTCATCAATAATGCCACATTTTTCATAATTATTCGACAAAAGGTGGTAATAGATGAAATAAATGAGCAGTCAACTTTGTTACACCTGTTAATTTATTGTTTTCAACTAATGTGACAACAGCAAGTCAGAAACACAATGTAAATAAATCTGATGGAGTTTTTCAACTACTTCAAATACTAACCACGTAGCGAAATGAGAAGAAAATTAACGCAGTAGATAGTTCGAAAGCACGGATAATTCGCAAGTACATAATATTAACGAATGGCAAATGATTTGCCTGAATGTTGAGGCTCACTTTGTGCACGCAACATACTGCACAAGGTTCCTGCGGAGAATCAATTATGAACGATGAAAAGTTCAAAATACAGCATTACGAAGTTTCTTCGGAAAGAAATTCACTAATGCATATTTCTAAAAATTTTCAATTATAAAATCCAGCACTCTTGATATAGGCAAATAAATCTGAACCTGAACTTTTTTTACTTTGACAGAAACACAAAAATAAAGAACACATGGAGAATCAAATTAAAAGTAAAATTTTAAAAAAGAATAAGAATAGAATTCCTCCCACCAAGAAACGATACACCATCTAGTACACCAAAAAAAAAAAAAAAAAAAAAAAAAAAAAACGATGTTCATTTCGTAATTGGGAAAGAGGAGGGAGGGGAGGGGGAAGGTTAATCTATGAGAATAAAAAGTCGACAGCACCAACACGACTATCTAGGACTTATACTAAATTTACATATCAAATTTCAACTTCCTAGATATATTTGGGGGGGGGGATGCGAGGGGCGAGTTGAAAAACAATAAAAAAAAGCATCGCGAAACGATGCTTCTTCAGCCTAATTTTTGTGACACATAACAATCATCTGCATTGAGGATAGGAAGGGTTCAGTAGGGCTAAAAAGCTTAAACTCCCAAAAGGCACACCTAGAGTCCTTATTGACTGCACATACCTAATTTCTATTTCCCAGCTCAATTTGAAGAGGCGTTATGTGAAGAACAGGCATTAGAAATTAGAAAAAACAACCAAAAAACCAATTTTTTGCACCTGTAAGGGGGTAAACTGGGGTTGAAAAGTCGAGACCCTCAAAAGGCACATTTAGGCACTCCACTAAATGTACATACCTAATTTTAAGTTCTTAGGTCAATTCGGAGGAGAGTTATACGAGGAATAAACTCAAAAAATGAGAAAAATGAGATAACCTATCAAAAAACTACTTTTCTTGGTACTGTGACGGGGTGTAAAGGAGCTAAAAAGTTGAAACCTCCAAAAGGCACATCAACGGCTCCAACTAAATGTACACACCAATATTTTAACTTCCTAGCTCAATTTGGTGAAGTGATAAGGAAGGAACAGCCCTTTTTCAAGGTCAAAAAAGGAGAAACTCCAAATTTCCCCACCAATTCAGATAGAAGGTTGATTTTTCAGATATGGTGTACAACTTATTGAGGTTGAAAAGTCGAAAGCCCCAAAAGGCACATTTAGGACCATGCCAAATTTCAACTTCCCAGCACAATTTGGAAGCGAGATAGGAGAGGAACAGCCCTTTTTTAAGGTCAGAAAGAGCGGGAAAACCCTCGATATCCCCCCTCCTAATTGATGTAAGAAGCTGATTTACAGATATGTAATACAACTTCAGATTGCCTATCGATTGACACAAAAATGAGCAATTTTTGTGATTTAAGCTCCTCGACACCCCTTCTCTAAATTTTTGCTGTGACCAAAAATAATCATAATGGTCTTCTAGGATCCCAAAATGGATTTTGTAAATATTCTGACCCTCATCCGCCGTAGATTGATGGACTGTACTACTCTGGTTTTCATGGACAACATGACATAGAAAATCAGGCTAATGAAAATGTTTCCTAATGCGTTGCTTTTTGAGCCTGATTTCCCTAAAGCAATGAAGACATCCAAATTGTTCACCAATGGAATAAAAAAAAGATGCATAGTAGAATCCCAAAACTACTGAACCTACGCACCGAATTTCAACATCTTAGATTAATTTGGAGAGGAGATATGCGTGGATCAAACACAAAAAAGAAGAAAAATCGCCCAAAGAACCGCTTTTTTGTGCCTGTGAGAGGGTGTAATGGACCGGAAAAATCTAAACTCCAAAAATATCCATTTATATCCCCTACAAAACGTACATGCAAAATCCAAACGCCCTACCTCAATTTGGGGAAGTATGGGGGAACAGACTTTTTTCAAAGTCAAAAAATGAGGAAACCTATATCTCTCCTGCTAATTGACCTAGGGAGATCTGATTTTCAGATATGCTAGGCAACTTTTCATCCTCAATCGATTGGCTTAAAAACTATCAATTTTCGCCATTTTCACCGTTCTGCAGCCGTCTCCACCTAAACAGGGGGGGGGGGGTAAGGGCAAAATGGGATGTAATTAAAAATTTTGAAATAACTTTTAAAGACTCTTATGAAAATCAGGACCGTATGAAGGCTAAATTAGAAATCGCATGGTTGGATTACCTATATTTTTATGGCCAAAACCAGTAGGAAAAAAAAATGCAAAAAATCATCAATATTGAGCAACTTTAGGAGCTTGCAGCTCATCAGCTTTCAGACGTACGAAGTCAAACCAAATTTACATCTGTGAAATTTCACCTTTAATTTTCGAATATCGTACTGAAAATACTACCTAGAGAACCTTGTTTTTGAGCTAGACGCAAAAAATAACTTTTTTTTTGATATTTTTCAAATTTTATCGAAACGTCGGGGAGGGGAGGGTCTAAATTACGAATTTGGAGCACTTTTTCAGATCGCATTTGGAAAATAACGTCATAATCGTGTTCAGTGGGGTTGATTTATATGAAGTCGATACCAAGAACACACTAATTGCTGTACATGTATTCTCGAGGAGGGTAAACCTCCTTTCCCCTAGCCCAAGTAGGAGGTATTGAATGCTTACCATTTTTAATAATTTTTAATGTTTTTCTGCTCAACCATACCAAATTTCAGATTTACATCACTAATACGAGTAAGCTTACAATTTGCCAAAATTTATCGGTTGTCACCCTTCTAAAAAGAAAGTGATGTCTCAGCCCCCCCCCCCGAGTGCGAGAAACCAAACTTAAAACTTTCTATGTGTTGAGTGGGTACCATAATTAATTTTGTGCTAAATTTTTAGATATTTTGTGCGATGGTAGAAATTACGGGGTTTTCACCTCCCCCCTCCACCGTTACATCTTGAGTAAAGTGGATCAAGTTTAGTGCCATTTCCACGGAAATTTTGCCAGGAATTGATTTCTGTATTCATTTTTGCCTTAAGCTGCTTAGCTTTCAATATTTTAGACAAAAAGTGAATTTTCTTGACACGTTTCACCCCCCCCCCTCCCCCCTCCAAACAAGAAAGCACAAGGTTAAGGGTTTAAGGTTTTAGGAGGTGCTTATTGAAACCCTTTAGAACATTTTACAACAGAAATCGCGAAGACACCAATTTTTTCCAGTTTTACACTTTCTAAAGCTAATTTCGCAGGACCATTAAAAAAAAAATCAAAATAATTTTTTTTTGATTTTTTGAAAATTTTTGATTTTAAATTTAAAAAACTGATATTGAAAGCTAAAATTTTCATCATGTCATTTGGCAATAACTGTGATCTCACTGTTTGCAGATTTCTAAAAAAAAAAAAAAAAAAAAAAAAAAACCCCCTTTTTTTTTGCAGATTTCTAAAAAAAAAAAAAAAAAAAAACAAAATCCCCATTTTTTTTTGATCGAGTATACGTACGTTGCAAAGAATTTTTTAATGAAGGAAAATTTTTTTAAACGCATGTTTCAGACATGCCTGAAAATGTGTACTTGTATTTAAAAACAATTCAATAAATTTTATTCAAGAACAGGAGATTCGTCGTTTCTTCAACACACAATGAAAGTAACCGAAATTTCAGTTGTAGCCCCTTCTCCCCTTCTAAAACTGTATATGCTGGGATTTTTCCCTTCCATTTTTCAATTTAAAATTCAAAATATACATTACAAAGTTACCATAAGCAAAATACAAGATTGTTGAGGTAAACACAGGGAAGGAAAAACACAGTGTATTCATAACGAATATATTACGACGACTAAACACACAAAAGGTAACAAGAGACGAATGTAACAATTATTTCTAAGATAAGCAAAAAGTAAATGGAGGGGTGTTTATATCTTTACGTACATATCACTACACTCTCCCTTAAACACCATCGACTAATTTTTTACAATTTTTCACGAAACTATTGAACGGTAGCGATTTAGTAAATAAATCTGCTATTTGATTATGAGTATCAATATAATTTATTTTAACAATATTCTTATTAACTAAATCTCGGCTTAGATGATACTTGACATCAACAGCTTTGCTTCTACGCGAATTATAATTATTTACAATTGAAATAGCACTTTGGCTATCCTCATAGACAAGACATGGTTTTTTACTGATTAAATTTAATTCTAACAGCAACCCCCGAATCCACATCAAATCAATTAAGCTAAGACCTAATGCTACATACTCGGCCTCAGTGCTAGACTGAGCAACTATAGACTGTTTAGATGTAGTCCAATAAATTAAATTTCCAAATAAAAGAAATAGATAACCACTAGTTGATTTACGATCTTCAGTATCATTTGCAAAACTTGAATCAACGTATAAAACAAGAGAACTGAAATGGCTATCGACTTTATCAACATCGATTCTTTTATATTTTAACCTATAATCTATAGTTTTCTTCAAGTATCGCAACACGCGTTTTAAAGCCTTCCAATGATCATAATTAAATCCCTGTTGGAACCTACTTAAATACGACACTGCATAACAAATATCAGGCCTTGTACTTCTCATCAAAAACATTAAAGCGCCTATTAATTCTTGATAAGGCACATCTACGCATTTATTCGATTGACAGAGTTGAAGACCAACTTCCATTGGTGTATTACATTCTACACAATCTACCATATTATACCTTGATAACAACCTACGAATATAATCTTTTTGTTCAATATACATGACGCCGTTCTTACGATCATGAGATATATTTAAACCAACGAACTTTGTTTCATCTAAACCTGTAGCCTTTGAAACTTCAAATTCATTTTGTAACAACGCTTGAACCTGCTTAAGTATCTCGAGAGATGTACTAGCAATGATAAGATCATCTACGTATAATAAAATGTATGTTATATTGTTACCATCAATGCGATAATACACACACGGTTCAGATTCGCTACTTTTAAAACCTAGAGAAATCAAATAATCATGTAATCGCTTGTACCAGCATTTACTTGCTTGACGCAAGCCATAAATAGACTTTGACAATTTACACACTCTATCCGTGCCATCCTCAAAACCCTCTGGTTGATACATGTATACAGGCT
>FIZR01021440.1:0-43504 GCA_900060175.1 Ferrisia virgata | reverse complement strand
TTTGTAAGAAAAATTTTGAAGAATACAAATTCGATGGGAATGTACGTATTGCATTACGCAAGTAGGCACCTACCCGCATTGGCGTGATACTTTAGTTAAATAATTTTTTGAGATCACGCGTGCTGTTCAGATTCACGCAACCCTAATAAACTCTACATTCATAATTTATCTCCCAGTTATTTTGATCATTTCCATATTTTTAATTTACCATAAAATATTTCAAAAGTTTTAAAACAAAAATTTGTCGGTAAATGTTATTTCAAGTGCAAAAATTATCATGATTTCAATAAAAATCGAAAAATATTATGGTACTATGTGGAATGTTTCAGCGCTCAAAGAAAATAATTTGTTCGACATTATTCTCGTTAAAAAAATCAACACGAATTAAATCAAAAAAATACTAAGCTTCATAGAATATATCACGGTTTAGAAAAAAAAAAGATTTGATCATCATTATTCACATATCAAAAACAGCCCTGAACTCAATATAAATTGGAAAATCTTGGTTGCAGGGTTAACCGAAAATCATTCTTAATTCATACAAAGAAGTAATTTCACAATTGAAGCTTTCAACTGTATTAAAAACACGATATTAACAACAATAAGCAGATCGTAGAAGAGAGATTCAGTTACAGTCCACGTTAACTGAAAACAACTCTTTAAATGACACACAGTTCTTTGGAAAACAAATAAAGAATCATGGAATCATGTAGTTCAATGGTAGGGAAACACTACTTGAAATCTGGCTGAAAGAGCTTTTTCTAATGAATGTCAAAAACGTCCCTCAACCAAAAATCGATCGAACTTGAACTAAAATGTTACTTATAGTCTCAAAACGTCTCAAAAATCAAAAAAATTTTTGACCCCTCCGCACCCTTCCCCAAATGTCGAAATTTCAACACACAAAATCTTTGGAAGAGGGTTAAAAATTTTGAAATTTTGAAATTTTTACATGTTATACATCTTGCTGAGTGCCATGAATGAGAATTTTTTGAAAATTTTCTGTTCAATTCATCTTATTTCTTTTTTATGTTGCAATTTTCAAAAAAAAAATTAAAAAAGGGGGGCTCATAGCTGGACATTTTTTATGGTCTTTGTTTTAGGTGTTCATCTATCGTATATTTTTTGAGGGGTTTAGAAGAGTGCAACATGCTAGAAAAAAAAAAAAAAAAAAAAAAAACGTTTTCCCTACTTTTTGGGGGGTTTAAAAAAGTGCAAAATGCTAAAAAAAAAAAAAAAAAAAAAAAAAAATACGTTTTCACTACTTTTTCATAATTAATAAGGAAGGTATTCCAACTCAAAGCAACATTTCAAGTCAATACATGAATAAATTGAAAGTACCTATTAAAAGAGCGCCATTTCCAAAATTCTAAGTACTGAAGTCTTGAATTTTGGCGAATTTTTCAAGTTTCAAAATTATCTCTTCGTCGAGTAAATCATGAAAATTTGATCTCATCAACGAAAAAATCTGAAGTTTGGTACATACGGTATCGAAACGTTTCGTAGCGTTCAGGAATTTTTGGACTTTTCCAGTACTGGAGAATAGTTCATAAAAATAGTAAATATGAACATTAGGATGTTTCTTAAAATATAAAATTTAGAATTTTTTAAACCTCAGCCCGTAGAAAGTTTTGTTTGGCCTTAAAAACGCCATAGCTAAAGCGTTCAAGTTACGAACCAAACGCTACCAGCCTGAAGCCCAAGGACGATACTAACCGCCGCGACACATAGTGAAGAAGTTCTATGTTATCGGACACTGATGACAAATACTTCAATTTGTTGAAATAACGATTGATACTGGTCGAAATACGGAGTATAACGTGAAAAAAGATCAAAAATCGATCACAAAATTATTTGTTCAAAAAAAAGTTTAAAGTTTGAGTAAAACTTTTTTCTTGAACTTTGGAAAATCGAGACAAACGTGTGTTCTGAATAAAAGAATAAAATTTTACTCAATCTTAAAACTTTTTTGAAAAAAAAAAATTACCGAAAATTAAAAAAAAATTCCCATTTATAGCACTCAACAAGATGTATAATCTGAGAAATTTCAAAAATTTTTACCCTCTCCTTCCAGAGATATCGCGTGTTCAAATTTCGATATTTGGGGGCAATAATTTCGAAAGGGGTGGATGTGAAGTAACATTTTGGTTCAAGTTTGATCGATTTTGGGTTGGGGGCGTTTTTTGACCCTTATCAAGAAAGACTTTTCGTGACTTACAGGAGGATAACATAACTTTAAATTTGAAAAATTTGCTAAAATTTAAGAAATACACTTCAAGACTTGAAATTTTGGGAATGGAGTTCTTTCAATAGCACTTTCAATTCTTTCATGTACTGACCCGAAATTTTGCTTTGAGTTGAGATACCTCCCACACTAATTATTAAAAAATAGTGAAAAACGTGTTTTAATTGTTTGGATTTCTTTTGAGCATGTTGCACTCAATTTCGGAACCTCAAAAAAATATGTGATAAATGGCCATCTAACAAAGACGATAAAAAATTTCCCAACCATGAGTGCCGCCAAATTTTTTTAATATATTTTTTTTGAAAATATCAACAAAAAAATTGAAAAAATCCAAACTAAAAATTTTTTAAAAATTCTCATTCATAGCGCTCAACAAGATGCATAAGATGTGAAAATTTCAAAAGTTTTACTCTCCCCTTCTGCAGATACCATGTGTTGAAATTTTGACATTAGGGGAACGATAATTTCGAAACGGATGGGTGCAGGGGGTGAAAATTTTTTCGAGGTGTTTTTAGACCATAAGTAACATTTTATTTCAAGTTTTATAGACTCTGGGTCGGGGGCCGTTTTTGATCCTTATTTGGAAAGGCTCTTTCATAAAAGCTCGAACGTGGTGTTCAACTCAGTATACGATTCTTGATTCACATCAAGAGTTGATTTAATTATAAACCTTCGGTCTCTTTTCGGATTTCATGAAAGAAAAATTCCATAAAACTTCTTAATCAACTCATTTCAATTACTATCATTAAATATTCAACTAATTTTCTGGTTTCAACGAATTCCTAAATGCAGCACCCCACAGTCAAATTGACCAATTCATGAAAAAAATAATGGATCTAGTCATGAAAGAAGTTATTGCTGTGTAGTACCTGTTCAGTCAACCAATGGTTCAATTTCATAGATGATAACTAAGCAACAGTATCACTACGACAGAAAAACTTGACGTTCTGATTTTCAACATTATACATTCCAGCTGTAGTTATCCAAAGTGTATTGATTCATCATTAAAACATTCTAACGCGTAAACCTCTAAGATCATCCACCATTGAACAACAGTGATATTGTCTGAAAAAAAAAAAAATTCAATGTGACAATTTAAATTATACAAAATACGTAAATTAAAAATGAATCTAATAGAAATTAAATTCATTCCAAATTAGCACATGTACATCATATCCAACAAAATAATCTAAGTATTCCATATTTAGTTTTCCTTGATTATTTTAAAAGCTATAATTGACATCTAAGATCGTATGAAATCTCTAAAAGTTCTTCAATTAATCCGTAAAATTCCACTTGTTCAGTAACAAATTAACTCAAAGTAAATGTATAAATATGTTCATAAAATTGTAACCAAAATTTGAATATCATCTGAAAAATGCAGCATTTATGTTAAAAACCGCATAAGTTTTTGAAAATGAACGTATGGGTCCAACTACATCCGCGTTGCATTGCGTTACGTCAATAGAAGCTAAATGATTTTTTTCTCAAATGAAATCATGAATTTCGATTTTTGGAATCGTACCGCTCTATAAATGATAGTGTAGAATTTAATAGCTTTCAGTTTACTTTTTTTCCGAAAATCCCTCCATTTACCACGTCGATTATTTCAAAAATCAAAATTCATGATTTCATTTGGGAAAAAAATATTTTTCTTCTTTTGGCGTGACGTAAGGCAACGCAGATGAAGCCAAGCCCATACCATAAACTAATGTTGCATAAATATTTGATAAATTTATCGTTCATTACAACTAACTGCACAGCATTGAAATTATTCTTCAATCGATTCGCACGTTTACAAAATGAAAAATTCAGGTGAAACAAAAACCGAACGTCCTTAGTAAAGGGTACACAGTTACTTACATTTCTCTTAGAAATGATTCCGTTCAAGTATCTATTGAATTAGACTATAACGATCATTGTATCAGCTGTGATCTAAATATTTCCGATCTTTTTCTGAACAAGCAAAACCCTGTAAAATAGCATAATTTCAAACGTGACGAATAAATATATTCGATATATTAATCGTTTATTACAACTAAATGCACAGTACTAAAATCAGTCTTCCATCGATTCGATACCGGTTATTTTAGTAATTAAAGCCACGTATCCAAAATGAAAAATTTGAATTGAAAAAAATAACGAATAAGCTCAGGATAAGGTACACAATTACTTACATTTCTTTTAGCAGTTGCTTCCATTACATGAATTTGTTGAACACAATTACAACGTTTCGATGCTCCTTTCGTAAACTAAAAATCTATGATTAACTTCTGAACGAACAAAAACCCTGTAAAATAGCACAATTTTAATGCGACGAATAAATTTATGACAATTATATTATTCGTTCATGACAACAAGAAGCGGAGCACTGAAATCATTCTTCCATCGATTCGATACCGGTTATTGTTTGTAATTGAAAAGTCGCGTTTCCAAAATGAAAAATTGGAATTGAAAAAAAAAACTAATAAGTTTTAGATAAGGTACACAATTACTTACATTACTTTTAGAAATGATTCCGTTCAAGTAATTGTTGAATTTAACTATAATGACCGTTGTACCAGCTGTGATCTAAATATTACTTATCAATTTTTGAACGAGCGAAAACCTGTAAAATAGCAGAATTTTAATGCGACGAATAATTTTATGATAATTATATTATTCGTTCATGACAACAAGAAGCGGAGCACTGAAATCATTCTTCCATCGATTCGATACCGGTTATTGTTTGTAATCAAAAAGTCGCGTTTCCGAAATGATAAATTGGAATTGAAAAAAAAAACTAATAAGTTTTGGATAAGGTAAACAATTACTTACATTACTCTTAGAAATGATTCCGTTCAAGTAATTGTTGAATTAAACTAAAACGACCGTTGTACCAGCTGTGATCTAAATATTTCCGATCTTTTTCTGAACAAGCAAAACCCTGTAAAATAGCACAATTTCAAACGTGACGAATAAATATATTCGATATATTAATCGTTTATTACATCTAAATGCACAGTACTAAAATTAGTCTTCCATCGATTCGATACCAGTTTGTAACCAAAAAGTCGCGTTTCCAAAATGAAAAATTTGAATTGAAAAAAATAACGAATAAGCTCAGGGTAAGGTACACAATTACTTACATTTCTCTTAGTACTTGCTTCCATTATATGTATTTGTTGAACACAATCACAACGTTTCGATGCTTCGTCCATAAACTAAAAATCTGTGATTAATTTCTAATCGAACAAAAAACCTGTAAAATAGCACAATTTCAATGCGACGAATAAATTTATAATTATATTATTCGTTCACAACAACTAGACGCGGAGTACTGAAATTATTCTTTCATCATTTCGATACTGGCTATTGTAAAAACGGTTAAAAACTCGCGTCTCCAAAACGTAAAATTTTGATTTAAAAAAACCTGGATATATAAGCCAAGGAGGGGGTACACACAGTTACTTAGATTTCTCTTATAAATGCGTTCAGTTGGGCGTCTTTTGATCACGATTAGATCTCATAATTCCATTCTTAAATTGTCCAAGTCAAATATCTACAATTAATTTCAATCATTGTCAAATGAATAAGCAAATACTTGTACAACAGTACAATTCCAATAACTATGCTGAATAAATATTTCATCAATTCACCACTCTTTACATTTGAACGCGAAGAACTAAAATTATTATTCGATCGATTAGATATCCGGTCACCATAAGAGTATGAAAAGTCGCGCATCCAAAACAAAGAATTCAAATAAAATACATTGAATGGGCTCATAACATTTCCACTGGAATATCAGTTCAGTTGAATCAATGTTAACTACGTATATGTTTTGTTCCTCAATTCAACCGTTATTCAGAGTGAAAACAGATATCTTAATAAATGGTAATTTTTGTTGAATAAATATGCATAAATCTGTAAAACGGCAGAATTTCAATATATTGGATAATACTCGATAAATTGATTGTTCTTCATTACTAAATACAACGCGAACTTTAACGTTAATTACAGCCATACGCAAGAAACTGAAAGCATTGTTTAACCGATTCAATTTTCTAACGTAATATCGCGTACATAAAATATCGCGTTTCCAAAATCTAAATTTGAACTGATGACAAACTGAACAAGCTTATTACACAACTACTTACATAATGTGAATACGAAAACATTTCATATTCTTCCTTCAATGTAAAACCGTTACTATGAAAGTAATAATAACTACGACGCTACGACCAATTTTAATTTTTGCCAAATGAACAAAGAAAAATCAGTAAAACAGCACGATTTCAATATTCTGATTTAGAATTTACTCCATACATAATAAAAAATACAGAATAAAACATTAAAATTGAATTAAAATGGAACAAAAAATTACCGCTGCCATATTCCGCATTTTCGTAAATCGTAACACACAGAACCAGAAGTGAAATAGCGCGCATTTAGGCACATTAACCATAACCATAGAGTCACATTGATGGTTAATGGAATGAGATTCATCGTTGAGTTGTTGAGGTTGACTCCACTTACCAGCTCACAATATTGGCCAGGTTTTATGTTTTTTAAATTTAATATTTACCAACCATTTAACATTGGCCGCTAGGAGCGTTTTATGAGGAATTTGAAATAATTTTATGGCATTATTTATCATTTAAGGCGGGACTTCGCGTTTCACGTTTTTTTTCATTGCATACTTTTTTTGTCAAAGGCAGAATTTTTAAGAGAAATGAATTTAACGTTATTTTTTTGATTTCAAGGTCGCAACTAAAAAATAATTGGGCATATTTCGAAGAATAATGTTAATTTGAAATAATGGAACAGTAGAATTCATTTGAAAAGATGCCCAATCGGTATTTTTGTCTTTTTTAGGAATTTCAGTTATGTCGGTTCCGTTGAAAGTTTCTGCAGGATTTCTTCCAAACAACTGAATGGAATTCGATGAATTTTGGATATGTTGTAGAAAACAGTACCCCCAACACGTGTACAGAGCCCTTTTTTGAATTTTTTACTTCAGATTAAAATTATTTGAGTTTGAAGAAACTTGGAAATAGTGTTCTTGTTCAGCACAATAATATTTTCGCTAGGTGAAAATAATCCAAAAAAACCCGCGTCGGGGATACTGTTCTCTATAACATATCCGAAATTCATCGAATTTTGTTCAGTCGTCTTCGAGAAATTCTGCAGAAATTTCCAACGGAAGTGATAAGGTTGAAATTTTTTAAAAATGGTAAAATTCCGATTGAGCATCTTTTCAAGTGGATTCAACTATTCTATTATTTTAGATTAACATTATTCTTTGTATTTTGCTTAATTCTTTTCATTATCAACTCTCAAACAAGAAAAAATAGAAAAAATCATTTGTCTAAAAAATACTACCTTATAGACTGGGTATGCTACCTTTACACCGCGAAGTCTCACCTTAATATTATTTTTTGTTTTTGTAATCAAATATCAATCTTTATTTTATCAATATCATTTTCAATAAATGAAATTAACTTTTTACATGAATCGAAAGGGTCTAAGATCAACGTTTAAGACTTGTATGCATCAACATAGTCGTTTTTGAACATTTACTTGAGTAATTAGTGAGTTTTTTAGTAATTTTTCTGATTAATTTTACAGTTTTTTATTTTTTTAATGGAAATTGAATAACCTTGTTTCAAGTATTAATTTCCTGCAAAAAAAATATTAGTTTTTTATTCAATCATTCAGAAAAGCTTTAGTAAAATTCATCCCTTGGCCAGTAATACTTAGATAATGTCTATGATTATCAGTCTAAGAAAATTTTCGATGTGGTAATACTCAAATTAATGAAAGTGAAACGGGGTAGCTGATTTGTAATTTTATTTTATCCAGTATAATTACATTTTTCTTCAATTTTACAGCTTATTACATAATGAGGTATATGGTCGAAGATATTTTTATTACTTTTGCAAATGCCTCAGTCAAACCATAAACAATAATTGTACAGTTGGTTTGTTGGAAAAGAGAGGCGTTAGGAAATCAAGTCACGCGAATTCCAAGGATCCGTTGAAGGCGCATTGAAATTGTGAAAACAAGGAAAAATTTTATGAAAAGGAATCGTTATCCTATGGAGTTCAGTATCCAGTTCAACAGAAGCGTTGAAAATTTTATTTTATCACCGAATTAAAGAAAAATGAAACTCTATTAGGTTTATTTAATTGTAAAATCATGTAATACAACTTAAAATTTTAATCCGCAATTCAGCTTTTAAAAAAGCGGTGGCAAATGGCAAAGAAGAACATCAAGTGAATAAAGAAAAGATCAGAAAATTAACAATTCCTACTTTTAATGTTTACAATAGACAAAGTGAATGGATGCATTTCTATCAAGATTAGAATTTAAAAACTATATACTTATATAACAGGCACATACATAATATTTACGATATAATACGACTTTATGAGCATATTTTTGCTGATTAACTACTATAGTTTATAGAAAACATAGAAAATTTTTGATTCGTCATGAATACTTTAGAACTTGAAATACTTCCATGAGCACTTGAATTCAAGTGTTCTGAAAAAACAGTATGCGTGATTATTTTGAAATTCAGTTTTATTTATTTATTTATTTGCTTTATGCTAATCTGCTGCGTCGTTAACCAGTGAAAATTTTAAAAATGTGAGAACTATTCCACCCAAGTACTTGATACATAACTATTGATTGCGATACAATATCACTAATAGAGACCAAATTTTTTCAGAAAAAGAAAATTGGTATATAATCACTTATGTCAAAAAAGCATTTCACATTCTTCAACGCTGGTTTATTGAATTATTCTGATTTTTGATCTATTACAATTCAATGCAGAAAATATTGCAATTCACTTTTTAACCCTGTCATCATCTACGTAACTTTACTAATTTAATTTACAATGAAAAATTATGTCTTCGTTTTGAATTTACACAAAGAAAATCTTGAAACACTAGTATTGATTTCGATTGAAATTATACACACTCTAGATATCTTTATCATCTTCAACTTGAACAACATTCTGCGATATGCAAATCTCAACTTAAATTTAATTGCTTACTCCCCGCTACGTAATTTAAAGTTAAAATATCTCTTCATTGAGCCTATATCAATATCTAAATGAAGATATTGAACTATGGAATGTCTTATTAACATTTCGTGAATGTTGTGAAAGATTCGGCTACATGTGTGCAACAAAAAAAGTACAACATTTCCACGTATATTTAATTCACGCAAAAACTTAATGTGGATACGCAATTAATAACGATCCATATTACTTACGTATCTGTAATAATAATATCTTTAAAAAGATTACACTCGTACATAAAAAGTTAAACGTTGTGTTCAAACAATATAAGCATTGTAATTTTCAAGCATCCTGTCATTTCTGAAAATTATTTTTGTTTTTAAATTTCATATAATTCTTCTCTTCGTACAGATAAAACATATATGCTGTATGATTTACATTTAATTCGTCCATGGCTTCAGTACGACTATGATGATCTTATTTCTATTTCAGGTACATCAATTTACTTTTTTATGAATATTGAAATTAATATAAATTTGCATGTATTCATATTCTACATTTCCTAAACATAGATAGAACAAACGCATTGCCTTTTTTTTTATATCAATCAATATTTTTCTTGATATTTGTGTTGTGTGAATAGAACAGGCTTACTCAGTTCGAAAAATGAACAAAAATTCGATATGGCATTTGATCTTTATTACGAGTACGTATTCCTGTTGAATATACCTACAGTCAGGTATTACTTCGTCGTTATGGATATTGCAATCATTGCAACAATTGATAAATTAATCTCATTTTAACAGATTTATCGTGTTCCTGGTGTTACGTTCAGTTTGTGCCGAATATTGTGGAACTTCTAATTAACGAATGTAAAACAGTCCAGTTAATGACGCAGTAAGAATCAATATGTTTATTTTAGCATCGAATTTGATTCTTATTTAATGGTCTACGGAGAGATATTGAATACTACTTACATAATGTAAACTTCGTTGTAGATCTCCTTTACAGAATGATACCCGTATTGAATTAAACGTTGAATTTATTAGGATAGCTAATGTAACTCCGCATAATATCATCGTAGAAGCTAATTCAAGCTGGCGCGTGCAAGTATGTGCCAAAAATCCAGGATCCACTGTAATTTTAGCAAAAATCAATTACTTTACTCAAATGTACTCTATTATATGCGATTCAACGAAAATTAAATATCTATTTCAATCGATTTATATGTTTAATCGTATTTTCTTTTGCAGAGTAAACAATGAAGCTGTTTTACACGTCAATGCAGGAAAAATTGGTTTTCTAAGGATACTATCAATTACCGTTGGATGGATTTATTTTGTATCGTGGTCCGCTACAGCTTACACACGAATATACGATAATTACGTTCGTCAAAGGTGTGTAAATTCTGCTGCGATCAACAGATGAAAAATTTTAGGTGAGTGAGTGTGCAGAATATTTAGAGCTGAAATAATACAATCTGTGATATCGATATGTTGCAGTGTCGTCGGATTGAGCTTCGATTATTGTTGGTTTAATCTAACCGGATTCTTTTTTTACACGTTTTTTAACATCGGCATGTTTTTCGTCGCGTCAATTCAGGTAAATTGATAGTCAATTTCAAAATTTGAAAAAATATTTTTCATTAGATGCCTGGAAAATTAATGTCACGTTTCGTTTGTTTACGTAAGTAAGTCTATTTTTGTTTTTAGGAAGAGTACTTGTGCAGGCATCCGACCGGGTTGAATCCTGTGAAATTCAACGACATAGTTTTCTCTAATAATATATTATTTTCCTCACTGGTGGCCATATATCAGTGTTATACTTACGAGGTAAGTATATGTTACATGCATTTTTGTAGATCATGATTCAGGTACATAACTAAAGTTTAATCGCTATTACAGAAATCTGATCAACGAGTTTCAACAATCGCAAGGACGATCCTTCTGTTGTATTGCAGTGTTGTTATAATATCCGCTATCGCCGCTTTCATGAATATCATCCATTGGCTGGATTTCTTGTATTATTGTTCCTACATCAAATTATCCGGCACCTTAATTAAATATATACCTCAAGTTAATATCATCGATTTAGTATCACTGTATCGGTATCATCTGATATGATGCATCAACAAATTATTTGTTTCGAAGATTATTGAAATACTTTTTAAGCTAATCAGTTATAATTTTTTTCAATGATTTACGCAGGCATTGTTGAATTATAAAAGAAAAAGCACCGTTGGTTGGTGCGTCAGTAACGTAATTCTGGATTTTACTGGAGGAGTTTTTAGCATGGCTCAAATGTTGATCAATGGATATAATTATGGTAAACATTGGTCATTGGTTAATTAAATATTAAGACGAAGTCAAACCGAGACCGAACGATTACTATGAATCATTCCATAGTTAGCCTAGAATGCTAAAATGTCTTAGCAATTTCAGAAATATTACCGAAACGTGATTTTCTTTGACCTTGTGACATAAAAGAACTCAGGCTAAATACTTTCATAGATTGCTTTAGTGACCTGAATTCTGGTAGGCCCATTTAGATTTAAGCGATAGAACTGTAGGCACAGTGTTCTAAAATAACCGCTTCCTCAACTCTTGAGAAACACGACATAGATATTTCTGTTCCCATAACCTCAGCATATTTTGGATATACCTACTTATTTTCATTATAAATAATATTGTGTTGCATGCATATGTACCGATTACCTACCTACATACGTATTCCCATATTGCATTTAAATATTTGTTTTTTTTTGCTCAGATGATTGGGGATCATTGTTCGGTGATCCGACGAAATTTGGATTGGGCGTTTTTTCAGCAGCCTTCGATATCTTGTTCCTTTACCAGCATTACATTTTATACCGAGTAATCCATAAAAAGTGAAGATATCGTATTTGCCATGTGATGAAGATAGATCTCGTGCACAGGGATGCCATACTATTGGTTACTTTTGGATTTCTTCTAGACTTGTGTGTGAATAAGGAATGAGCTTATTTTAGCTCTTAAAAAGGTGACGTCGCGTCACGTCGAATTGATCACATGGACATAATTACCAATATTAAAACTATAATATCTTTAGAAAAGATTAAAATGTCTAGTTGTATCAATGGGTTCAACAGTTGAGTGCTTTACATGGTTAAACAATGTAAGCATTGTCAATTTTTAAGAATTGTTATCATCCTCTTAAAATCATTATTATTACAGTATTTTTAAAAAATTATTTTTTGAATTACTCTTTTCTTTGCATGAATAGATACCTATTATTGCATTTCGGTTTTTCCGTTTCAACTTACGAGTTACGATTAATTAATTTGTTTCTCGGATAATTTTGGTGTCTAAGTGCCGAGTTGAAATTTATTCAAGTTTGTGTTCTTAGTTTACGTATGTGATCAAGTTGATAGGTGGAAAACTTGAAAAATGTTTGGAAGTCTTGTACGGCGTTTGCTACTTATTTCGAGTACGTATTCTGGTTGGACATATCTACCTTTAATAAGTATTATTGCAAACTATAATTAATAGAAACCTACAACAACTTTTTTTCATTTCAGCAATGTTATCGTGTTCTTGGTGCTATTTACAATTTGAACCAAACATTGTAGAACCTTTGATTACAGAATGTGACACCGTAAAATTGCTAACTCGGTAAAAATCGATATTTATCATGATACTGAGTAGTAGATTGTCAAAAGTACCAGCACAAATCTCGTACTTAAAATGCAAATACTTGATGATGCTGTTGACAACCCCTGCATACCACCGCCAGTCAAGAGAATATAAACCACAAATACTCACCAGCGCATTAGGCATAGTTTCTTTCAAGCATTCTCCCAGTTTTGAGAAATTTTCTCTCCACATACTCACTCGCACAACTGATGAAAATACCAATTATCTGTTTTGCATTCATAGTCAGTAAAATTACAGATTCCAAAAAAAAAAAAAAAAACAACAAAAAGCACAGCAGGAACCAATAACGATCCACTCCCATACAAATTTCACAACAGTGATATATGCAGCATACATACAGGGTATTTAAATGAATCTGGTATGTCAGTTGGTTTTATCGCGTACCCCAGCCACAACATACTATACACAAACACAGAAGACTTAAAGCCAACATATTCAAAAAATTCATTATTAGAGTATCATTTTAAACATATATCGCAATATTTTGTTGTAGCTCTCCTTTGCAATATAATGCCAATATTGAACTGGATGTAGAATTTACTAAAATAGCTGATATAACTCCACAAAATTTCAATGCAGGAGATAGTTCAAGGTGGCATATACAAGTATGTGCAAAAAATCCAGGATCTACTGCGGTGCTAGTCAAGATCAATGGATCTACTCAAATGTACCCAATTCATACATTATGCACAAGAACATGACCGGTGTATTTTGATTAATTTAAGTACTAATTTTGAATTAAAATTTCAGAGAAAATGATGGTGTTCTTCATGTAATTGTAGGAAAATCATGTGCTTTAAAATTGATATCAGTGGCTGTTGGATGGATTTATTTCTGCGCTTGGTCTATGGCGTTTTATTCACAAATCTATAATAATTATATTCGGCATAGGTGGGTCTAGGTATCAGGTGTCAATAGTATGTATCCATCATCGATCATATTGTAAATTAATAAGTCTTTCATTTAATTACCGAATGTGTTGCAGTGTGGTCGGGTTAAACTTTGATTTTTGTTGGTTAAATGTTAGCGGATTTCTTTTATACTCATTTTATAATATTGGAATGTATTATGTACCCCTCATAGAGGTGAAATTACCGATTTGTATACTTGCGCATGGTGCAAATTTTAAAGAATATTCTGTCAACTAAGAACTAAAGTTTACATTTTTTGATTTTTAGAAAGAGTATCTAAGTAGACATCCAACTGGTTTAAATCCAGTTAAATTCAACGACGTTGTTTTCTCCAATCATGCATTTTTTACTTCGGTTGTCATGATATATCAATGTTATACATATGAGGTAGGTATGTTAAGTAATGGATATAAATTAGTAGATCGATGTATAAACGTTCGATTATTTTTGTAGAAATCAGATCAACGCATATCAAGGATCATGAAGGCAATCCTTCTGTTATACTGCGGTATAGTTGTTGTATTTGCCACTGTTGCCTTTATGAATATCATTCATTGGCTGGACTTTTTGTATTATTGTTCCTACGTTAAATTATCAGCAACTATAATGAAATATATACCACAGGTTGGTAATGCTTGATTAATTATCTACTAATATCCAGTTATCTTTTACTTTAATCGTGATTTTACTCATTGTCATCATGCTCAACAAAGGTACCTACGCATCAGATAGGTACCTAAATGAATTAATCAATTTTTTGTTTTCTTTAAATCGTTTATACAGGCCTTGATGAATTACACTAGGAAAAGTACAGTTGGTTGGAGCGTAATTAATGTTATTCTAGATTTCCTAGGTGGGGCTTTTAGCATCGCTCAAATGTTAATCGATGGATATAATTATGGTGAGGATTGGTTATATAACCCGATAGTGTACTTGAAAATATACTGTGTGAATTTGCTCTTCATCTTGGGAAAATTCATAAATAATGAAATTGTATTTTATTTTCGATATTTCACAGATGATTGGGGATCAATATTCGGCGATCCTACGAAATTCGGATTGGGTGCATTTACAATGGCTTTCGATATCCTGTTCCTTTATCAGCATTATATTTTGTACAGGATAGTTGATAAAAAATAAACATGGTATCTGCCTACCTATCTACCTTCTCATTGTAATGATACAATAATTGTGTGCGTGACTTTTTGCTTGAAAATATTTTTGTGAGCTCCTCTCTTGCATGTTTCTAACCTCGTAGACGATGGCAATTTTCGAACAATTTTGATTTTTTGTCGAACAGTTCAACTTTAAAAGCTCATATTTTGAGATTTTTACAATTACTTCTCAAAATTTGAAAAAAAATCTTCCATCGATTTTTTTACTCGTCATCGTAGCTTTAAATGTATTATTCCATTCGCCTATTTCGGATGTTAAAGTAGGTATTTAGATAAGTACTTGAGTATGAATGTTCTGAAAACGCATTGAAGTACGATTACTGACGATTACTCACTGTAGAATTTTCAATTATATATTTGTTTTGTTTATCTTTATCAACTACCCCACGCTGTATTTTAGGTATTAACAAGCATGAACTATCAAATAAATGAAAGAGATTTATTGTATTAAGTAGGTATGTGAATTACAAACAGTCTCACTTGATCGAATGTCTTCGGTATTCGATATTTGCCAGTCAGCTGTCCTACAATATCATTTTAAAAAGCTTGTTACTACTTGAGGGTTATTCAGTTTTGCTTCACAATAATAAGAATGTTCTTACTGAAATTTTGTTGTAGGCAAATACGTATCGATGAATTGCCATAAAGAGTGATGAAGTTTTTCGTAAGGTTGAAATAATATGATGGTGATGATGCATTGCGTGAGAAATTCACTTGTTTTTATTCGATTTCTATTTAGAATGAGGGTTGCCTCTGAACAGTGTTCAAATTTATTTTCATCTTCATCTTTATTTTCATGTTACTTTTTTAAAAGTGAAATTTTGATATTTCATGAAGTTTTCATGGCAAAGAAGAGAGGGGTAATCAACGAAATCTACTTTTGAGTCGTATAAGACTATTAAGACCATTTTTAAGCATGCCGGATATCTATTATTTTTATTTTATTCACCCCCTCCCCACTGAAAATCGTTCATTCGGCTCGATACCAACAGAAATTTATAACATTTAGACAGTGGGTTTAGATTGGTGGCAGATTCGATATATATGAGTGGGGAGACCTTGAGTCAAAAGTGAAGTGTGTATAAATTTTAGAGAGGAACTGCTAAGAGTCCGAAATCTCAAAAACAAAAATTAGCCTCCTAAGTAAGGAAGGTGAGGGATGGCCTCTTTCAGCGATGAAGTTGAAATTTAGTATGTAAATATAGTAAAGACCGTGTAGATGAGCTTTTGAAAGTTTCAACTTTTCAAACCCATAAAAGCAGTTTTTTCGATACTTTTTGTCAGTTTTTAAATTTGTGGCATCAAATTCTCATCTCCATTCCAAATTAAGCTGGAAGGTTAAAATTTGCTGTATAGATTTAGTGAGGATACTAAATGTGCCTTTTGAAAGTTTCGACTTTTCAGTCCCATGTCACCTCATCACTGCCACGAAAAAGTAGTTTTCGCCGATTTTCGAGCTTAAAAAAACAAATTCTGCAATATATCGTGTATATTTTTTTATATACTTACGCATTTATATAGGTCTCTACCTACTTGATCCATAACTTGAAAAAATTAACCTTTCATTCACCAATATCGCTAATAATTAACAATTAACGAATACTTTTTCATTAATTTAGAATAAATTGAAATACAATACGCATTGCTATACAAAATATTGATTTTAATTAGAACCGGTTACATAGATATTCTTATCATTTTATTCGCCCAATCAACAATGATACACAAATCTCGTACCAAATAATACGCGAATTATTACGTAATAAACTAAAAAAAGATTAACTAGGTACATAAAAAGTTGAGCGTTTTTTTATCCATAATATTTGAACAATGTAAGTATTGTAAATTTCAAGAATACTACAAAACCTCTTGAGATCGCGTTTGAAAAAAGTTTTCAAATTATTTTCCTTGGTATGTGTGCAACTCCGATCGTTCAAGTGTTCAGTTCTGTTTTATGATACACCTAGATGTTATTAGTTCCTAAATAATATAATTTTTGGCACGCTGATTTATTTTTTGATTTATCGGTAAGTATATCAGCTTATTAACTCGTATTGTTTTTTGTTCAAATTTATTTCTAACGAGATAAATAAATAGGTATCTAGCTAAGGAGTTTTTTGTAATATTTTTTCAACTATGAAATTTATTTCCTCCAGCATATTTTGAGAAACAAGTTGAAAGTGTATGTACAGGAAACCCCTGAGAAACATTTGCATGTCTAGGCCTATAACTAGTTGAATTTAATAGAGAAAAACTATTCTAAGATAGCCGATATAAAATCGGATAAGTACCTCGAGGTACTTCTACCTATTTTTCTTAGAATACTCATTTCTTTTCTCATAATTTAACCCAATTTATCGATCAAATCATTATTGTTAATTAGTCATAAAAATTATTGAACTTGATATCATTTCTAAGTAATTTTTTTTTATTTGATGAACAGCTAATTTAAGAAATGTACAAAAGTCTGACATTGCAATTGGTACTTGCTTCGAGTAAGTATTCTTGCTATACGCCTACGCCTACCCAGATCCATCTATGATAAACATCATTATACAATAGCAATTACCACATAATTAATATTCTTTTAGCAATATTGTCGTGCTCTTGGTGCCACTTGCAATTTGAGCCGAATGTCGTGGAACCTCTGATCACCGAATGTAAAGTAGTCAATTTACTGGCTCAGTAAGAATCGATAATATTGTTGTTTTTTTCTTTTCAGGGGGTTGGTATGGATATTGCATAACTATAAGGAGGTGTATTTTGTTTCAGATCTGCTTTGCAGTTCAACACCCATATTGAATTGGATGTTGAATTTACAAAGATAGCCGAAGTAACCCCACAAAATATTGCAACAGAAGGCAATTCAAATTGGCTTATACACGTATGTGCCAAAAATCCAGGATCTACCACTGTTGTAGCCAAGATCAGTGGTTCTGCTCAAATGTATGTGATTCAATATTGTTCGTAATGGCCATAAAAAAGATAAAATACGTAATTTAATTCAAGGTGCTGTTTTTATTCGTGATTATTACAGAGACAGCGATTCAGTACTGCATGTTAATGTAGGTAAAATAGGTTTTCTGAAGATATTATCCATAATTGTGGGATGGGTTTATTTCGCTGCTTGGTCCATTTCAACGTATACGCAGATCTACGATAATTATAATCGTCAAAGGTAGGTACCATGATTCTCTACATTTGAAAACAGCGAAAAGAAACACTTGTATCAAGAATTTTGACCAAACTCATGGAGAGAGTTGACTTTTAAGTTGAAAGCTCGCCCTAACTGCGCTTTTTCTTTGTAAATTATGGGGGCAGACCTGTGCGGAAGGGAGGGTTGGGTGTGAAAATTCCGCACGTAAACGAAAAAAGGATAAATTTTCCTGAAAAAAATAAATTAAATATAATTTTAGCTAGATAATTAAAAACACAATTGCTTGAATTAGCATCGCTCGGGCATATGTGTTCGGTATTTTTCAAGTACAATGTTAAATTTTGGAATTTATGTGAGCTCTAAAAAGTTGAATCCAACCATCAAACTCTCACCTCGGAAGAATCCTGCACCCAGATCTCAGTACAGGTGAGGGTAGGCATTGAAGTGAACAACTGAAACGTCCAAAAAAGCGAATTTAGAATCCCTACTAAATCTGTACATGAATTCCAACCTCTTAGCTTAATTTGAAGGGAAGATATGAAAATGACAAACTCAAGAAATAACAAAAACCATCCAAATTACGTTTTCGAGGCGAGCGGGGTAAAATTAGGTTGTGTAGTGCCAAAACTTGTTTCATTTGTCCCTTTATTTAGTAATAAAAAAGAGGCGAATGAAACAAGTTTCGGCACTACACTGTTAAAAATAAAATAAAATGAAGAAAAGTAATGAAAAGAAAAAAAAGAAATAACAAAGAAACAACGATTAAATAAATTAATGGATAAATAATATCATTTACCTAGAACGGTCTTCAATCGTAAGCAAATATAATCTTAAAAAAAAAAATTAGCTAAAAAAAATCAGAAAACTATAAACAAACAAAGAAGGAAATGGGTGGCGAACCGCTGAAAATGGAATATGCTTTGAGGGCTCAAAAAAGAAAATTGAATAATCTAATGAGACCGTTCCTATGAAAAGTATTTTTCTCCACTAAGGCGTTCGGGCACAATTTTTTGGTAGTGAACTTTCGTCGATGTATTCTCGACATTGTTACCAACCAAGGCGTAACCTTGAAAAATTGGTGACCGAAAATGCACCAAGAAAAGTCTACAAACTGGTCGTGTATCTACCCCAGTGCTATATCTTAATTAATTACCGCACTACAGTTGAGATTTCAAAATCACCAAAAGTTACATTTAAAACTCATACTGAATTTAGATACCAAATTTCAACTAATTGTTCAATTTGGAAAGGAGCCATGTGAGAGACAAGTTCAAAAATACCAAAAACCATCTAAGAATTATTCTTTATGAGCTGTGAGGGAGTCCAAGGGGACTTGAAATTTAAATACCTTGAAAATGTACACAAAGATCGGATATTATATTCACATATCAAATTTCAACCCACGATCATAATTTGGAAGGGAAATATGAGAAGGACAACCCAGAAAAATGATAAAAACCACCCAAAACCCACTTTTTCAGACTGTGAAGGAATGGAATGTGGCTGGAAACTCGCAACCTTCAAAATGAATTTCTGTGGCCCATTACTACGTGTGCATACCAAATTTCAACTTCTTAGCTCAATTTTGTGGGGCGATGTACCAGTGTTATGATTTACCCCATAATCATATTAATAATGAATTTTTGAACATATTTATTTATTAAAATACAACTCGAATTAATTCGAAAGTTCTCCAAATTGAAACGCAATAGGTAATAAAAAAACTTAGACTAAAAATATCAGGTCGTTTTCCAACAACCGAAAACGCTAAGGCTTGTTAGGTAACGAAAACGGAAACCTAACAACCAGGAACTTTCTTTTTTCAACGTCAAAAAGAGGAAAATCCCTCATATCTCCCCTCCTAATTTATATGAGAGACTGATGTTTCCTTATATTATATCCAACAATTTTTCACTCTCGATCGATTTACTTAAAAACGAACTGGTCTTGCAGTTTTTCTCGCTCAGCTACTACTTTTTTGAATTTGGTTGTAACTGAATTTTTCTCTAAGATGATCTCCAACTTCTATATAAATATACTCGCAGTAGAATTTATATATTTATATTTAATAAGGACCCCTATATGCGTCGTTAAATGGTTTCAGCTTCTCATGTCCATTGCACCCTTTTACACAATTTTTTCAAAAATAATACTCTTTTAAGGAAATGTAAACGCTTAGCTCTAACCAATCTTCTCTGTGAGCCAAAGCCAAAGCCACAATATTTTATATCATAACTCAAACTTGAAGGTATTTGAGTTTTTCAACTCTCTGGGGTCTGTAACCTAAACTAACTAGTCACACAACAGTAGTATCTTCGATCAGCAGAATAGGTACATATTCTATTGTTTGTATGTGTTACAGTGTGGTCGGGTTGAACTTCGATTTTTGTTGGTTAAATATTTGCGGATTTCTTTTGTACTCCTTTTACAACATCGGAATGTATTTTGTACCCCTAATAGAGGTAGGTAAATTACTTACTTGAAGTTATTTAAATTAACCTAGTAATAAGTTACAGAATTTCAGAACTTCAATAGATGAAAAAAACATGTAAAAAAAAACCTCGTGATCATGGATTTCTGCAAGTGGAACACTCAAAATTTGTAAACAATACAATATGTACTGAGAAGACAAAATCTGTAATCATTGCGGGAAAAGGCAATAAATAGTCGATCCTAATCTAATATTAAACCCCCTAAGTTATTTTACACCATTTTTGGCCACTCTGCAAGCTTTAGTCAATTCATTATTTTACTAGAGGATTTTTTGATCGTGTGGGTTTCTCCGTTTCATCTTCGCATCTGTCAACGTTATGTCTAAATAATGAACAGTGACATGTTCTGGTGAGTCTTTTGCAGAGGCATAGCCAGGAATTTCTGTAGAACAGAGGATCTAAATTTTGTTCCAGTTTTTTTTTCAATTTCAACTCTAGTAATAACTTAGGCACAATCGAGGAAAGTTGAGGCGAAATTTTGTACAAACTGAAGATTTTTAAACATAAAAGGAGCATATTTCAAAATCTTGTGGAAAATAGTGAAGATTTTTACAAGGATTTGGTTTTAAATTGGATATTAATTTTCAATTTTTCAAATTTTAATGCAGATGAGGAATATCTTAACCTTTTCTTCACACATACGCTTGACTACACTTTTGTTCCTTTTGAGGAAAATTCGTTCAATTTTGATATCGAATTCGCGTAATTTTCATTCTTTTCTTACTTTTGATTTTAGAATGAATATTTATCTAGGCATCCAACTGGTTTAAATCCTGTCAAATTCAACGATGTATTTTTTTCCAACCATGCACTATTTGTTTCATTAGTAATCATATATCAATGTTATACATATGAGGTACCGCTAGCTATTACGGATTTATAGTCTACATTTTCTATTTTTCCTAATTCAAACTCATCTAGATATTAGTCTCGTGGATTGAATAACGTTGTGATTTTCTTCTAGAAATCGGATCAGTGCGTTTCGAAGATTGCAAAAATAATTATTCTGTTGTACTGCGGTATTGTTTTAGTATCTGTCACAATCGCATTTATGAATATTATACACTGGTTGGATTTCTTGTATTATTGTTCCTACATCAAATTATCAGTAACTATAATTAAATATATACCTCAGGTTAGTAGATAGTGTTAATTGATAATAATACGTAGGTACATGCTGTTATTTTTCCATCGCCTCGATTTTTTCACACATTAATTATTCGCATACAGGCTATAATGAATTATACGAGGAAAAGCACCGTTGGCTGGTGTGTTAGCAATGTAATCTTAGATTTTATCGGAGGCGCCTTCAGTATTGCTCAAATGTTGATCAATGGATATAATTATGGTAAGCATTGGTTTATCAACACATTAAATTAAACTAATATTTTCATAAAAACTCTAGCTTTTGAAGTGCATCACTTCGAATTATAAGAATCCGAAGGGAGTCAGTACAATATTATTTCTTTGATTGCTCAGTTGTTGCCATTTTAGCACCGCAGACTCTCTCCCTCAAATTTATAAGCATAACTGAATTTTCACCCAAATTCATCCTCACTTAAAAATATCAAAGCAGATGCCTATTGTCCAAATTTAAGCGATTTGGGCCGGTATTGAGTCGAGAAAATAATTTTTTATCTTAAAAATGAACGAAATAATATTTAACTTGGCCGAAAATGATCTCAAGGTTTTCTAACGCCTCGAACGTTAAAAGGCAATATAAAACTTTTATTAAACCTCCATACAAATTTCAACTTCCTACCTCAATTCAGATAAGATATAGAAACGGATCAAATTATTTTAAAATTCAAAAAGGCAGAAAACTGTAATATTCCCCATTCTAATTGATGTTGGAGGCTAATTTTTGGATGTCTTGTGCAACTTTAGATTCTCCATGGATTGGCTTAAAAACAAACATTTTTTACAACTTTTAGTTTTCAGAACTCCTTTCTCTCAAATTTGGGCGTAGGTAACTGAATTTTGACCCAAGATCATTCCCACCCATATATATCAAATTCGCCAACAATTTGAGTTCTTTGACCAAATTTGCAGGATTTTGGTTGATTTACGTAGACTTTTTTGAGTTTGGAAACTTCAGCATAATTTCAAGTCTGAGTATTGTGCTGTGATAAGGGCCTACGAAATTGATGAAAAAAGCCAAAATTGAGAAAAATTAACAGTAGCATTAAATGTAATTGATAATTATCGGTAATGTAATTTTTCGAAAGCTTATCGATAATTATCGATAGATATTAATGATATTTTGACAACCCTAAATCCAAGTAGCAAACTGCACTGTTGCCTAACATATGGAAGGTAGTAGAATGTCCCAGTGGTAAATGTGTGCCTTCCCATCGTGCAAAAGGTGTCAGTTAGGTGTCATGTGACGTGTAATTTTTTGCTGTCAGAAGTTTGCTGTCAGAACTGTGCCATCTGATGTTACATCTCCTGACACCATTTACACGACGGGTCCAGTAGTATTGACTAATGGTAAGGTGTAAAAATCAACAGAGTATACAATGCTAGCAATCGGCAGGGTTTCTTAGTGCTGGTTTGCCAGTGGTAATACACTACTACTACAGGATGGTGTGGCCTTTGATTATTAAAATAACATTTCTAGTAATACAGACGACCCAGTAATTTTTCATGGCTAAAGATTACACTGTCTACGAGTAGTAGTAAATGAATACAAGTAAAACTTCACTAGGAAACTGCACTGAATTTTTAATAGTATACTAATGCGGTTTTTTTTTCATAGAACAATTATTTTAAATTTTCAAATTTACTTTTAATGCTTATTTTACAGATGACTGGGGCTCAATATTCGGTGATCCGACGAAATTTGGCCTTGGAGTTTTTACAATAGCTTTCGATACATTGTTCCTATATCAGCATTATATTCTATACAAGAACGTTGAAGAAAAATGAAAACACAAATACTTAACGCAATACCACCTATTATGCTGTATGATTTATCAGCAGAGCTATGCCTTCAATTTTTTTTTTATTATCAAAGCTGTAGAGTTCCGTCCATCGAGAAATTCCTGGCTACGCTACGCCATTAACGAAACATGTTCGAGAATAAATAAATATTAAAGTGATTGATCGAATTTCCACCATTTACTTACTACATGATCAAAAGGATCAAGTTAGCGGCGGGCTGCTAAATTGCTATGCAGGTCCCTGCTTAGGTGTAATCGTGTGTTAATTAATAATAAATTCGAACACAATCTGAAGGAATTCTATTCGTATTTATGTAAGACAAACCATACACATTTATTATTTCAGGGCACAATAAATATGTAGAATAAAAAACAATTAAGCTTACCTGAAAAAAAAAAAAAAAAAAAAAAAAAAATAATTCTTACCGAAAAAAAAAAAAAAAAAAAAAAAAAAACATCGATATAGATATCACCTTGAAATTGATGCGTTATATTGTATAGTCAGTCGTCAGAGAAATAAGCCAAAATTTATAGGTAAAAGTACATAAGTACATCGAATAAAAACAATTACATTCTCGACCAACATTTCCTTTTTTTTATCGAGCATCTTCGGTATGAGAAAAAGTATCCTTTTTATTTAAGTGGGGGGATAATCGCAAAAATAACCCACATCTTAGAATACAACAGGTAGGTTACATCTAAGTTACCTATTAATTATAATGTATCGGAATGTAGAATAAGTTTAGAAAATTTTCACTATCAGTCATTTGTTAAATATGTAATATATATACTATAATGGTTATGTCTCTTCCATAAAAGTAATCCAGCCAAGGCGATGCTACACTGTTGATTTTTTTTTTTTTAATGGTGCAGTGAAAAGTCGTTCAAGTATTATTAACTATGAGTTTTTTAAAAACGGACTTCACTTTATATTTCCACAGGATAGATATAATATAGACTATACTATAGGTACTACTGTAAAAAGAGAAATGAAAATAGAAAATTTTATAGCATCGCCTCAACATGGCCGCATTTTATCACAGACTACGCTTTCACTCATACTATATACTTACTTAATATTTTACCCGTAGGTAAGTACATTTTTCTTAAATAATACATATTATATTGGTATTTCGTTATAGAAAATAAAAATCTCATCATAGTAGACTTACAACTTAGAGGTAGGTAAAATTTAAATAATAAATCACTATTACAATGCTTGATGCAGCTGTTCGTTAAATATAAACAACTTATAAATCTTTTTTGATATCGAATTTAAAATATTTAGGTATAAAAAAAAACGAATGGGTAAATAAAGAAATCCATCATAAAGTACCAAAAATGAAATTAGTATCTTATCTTCTCAACGTGTGTAGATATAGGTATTGTCACGAGTACACAAAGACACTAGACAAATATACCAGTTGTACCATATTGTACTTTATATGTAGGTAAGTATACCATCGATAACAAAATGGCAAGAAAAAACGCACAAAACGGAATAAAAATTGAGTAATGAAAAAAAAAAATCGCGATATTAAGAATCATTCTGTTGCGATTTATCTTCTGGTAACAAACCTTCTTGTTGTACATTCGTTGGTATTTTATTATCAGGATAGTTCCATTTTTGTACTTCGGCTGTACCGAATATTTGGAATGAAAAATAGGTTATTACGGCCACCACGCTGGTTACTTGGAATACCTTGCTCCATTGATCTAAGCCCGGCTGTAAGATGTAAAGAAGCATTAATTACATTCCATTTAGTTCAGTTTTATTGGCAATAAAGAGCACGTTCATTTTAGTTACGGTTAAAGATTATGGTGCACACCACGGAATATTCTGACGAGAGATGTCTCTGGTGCATTAGTGACACTTCCAATGTTCATAGGTGGGGAAAGTAGGTATGCAGAGGTCAAGTCCTCCTAAATTTTAAGCTAAGATAACTGAAACTGCCCCAGAACTAATATTTGAGATTAACCAATGGAATTTGGTTCTTATGGTCTAAAAACCTTGTGGTAAGAATTTTTATCTCCTACCGCTCTCGTACTCATTGTCATTGGTCAAAACGTTACTTTTTTCAGCCTTAATATTAAGAATTTTCATTTTAGCAAATTTTCAACCGATTTTTTCCAAATTTGCGTGTGAGGTAGACTATTTTAGAGATTAAAGGGTATTAAGGTGGGACTTTCCTATTTTTTATACAAATAAATTTTTCCATTTTTTTTTTTTTTTGTTTGAGAGTTGATAATGAAAAAGAATTGAGCAAAATATATCAATAATGTTAATATGAAGAGGTAAAATAGTTGAATCCACTTGCAAAGATGCTCAATTGGAATCTTTGCCGTTTTTGAGGAATTTCGAACGTTTCAGTTCCGTTAGAAGTTTCTGCAGGATTTCTCGAAGATGACTGAATGGAATTCGATGAATTTTGGATATATTGAAGAAAACAGTAGAGCCCTTTTTTGGATTTTTTTCACTTAGCGAGAAAATTATCATGCTGAACGAGAACACTTTTAGCGAATTTCTTCAAGCGCAAATAATCTTGATCTGAAGTAAAAAATTCAAAAAAAAGCTTTGTACACGTGTCGGGGGCACTGTCTTCTACAGAATATCCAAAATTCATCGAATTGTGTTCAGTAGTTTTCGAAAAATCCTGTAGAAACTTCCAACGGAACCGTCGTAGCTGAAATTTCTTAAAAATAGAGGGTTGAAATTCAACTTGTATGTTCAGTACGGGATCCTCTCTATGTGTTGTGAACAATATCAGTGTAACGCTAGCTCCCGACCCAACTACTACTGGGCGTATTACAGGAAATCTAGCCAAAGATTTAAAAATATATCTTACACTTTCTTGCAGTAGAAATCCGTTGACTATTGGTGAGAGGAAACTAGCTGACATGTGTATTGTTTGAGCAAATGCTAGAACTGGTCCTGAAAAGCGAAGATCAGATGTTAACTTTCGAGTGTAATCATGTAGAAATTGAAAAAAAAAATTATGAATCATTACTCAAAGATTACACAGATAAATATTTCATTTTTTTCAAATCAAGACCAGTAGTTAGTTACCTGCGAAATTTGGAGCTATATCAACAATGTTCGCCATAGCACCAGCGTAAGATGCTGTTATCAGTGTAACAACCGAAAACCATGTTATTAGAATTAAAATTTTATCACAACCAAGATAAATGATGAGTAGAACCAGTAATCCAGGAACAACTTGAGCTATAATGACAGAATATGATAATTTATCGTGTCAGTACAATCGCATATATTAAATCCATAATTTTATATCGAAATGAAATAAAATTTGAAGATGAACTTACATAATGCGGTGAATAATTTACGTATATTGGTCAAACTCATAACTTTTCGAATGATGAGGAAATCTGCTGCGTAGCAAAATACCACCGAAGCAAAGTAACTGCACAGGAATGGTGTTCCACTCATTAATCCGTTCTGTAAAAAAGTATTAATAAAAATAGGCGCAGGTATTGGCATCCGCACGAAGGTCTAACTAAGCACCAATTTATTCTTCAAGATGATCATTTATTTTATTGCCTACCACTCTTGTTGGCTATACCCGCACAAATCACAGTTCCCTGCAGCTGGTACCAAGAACTATCTCAACTGATTGTCTATATCATCATATTGTCCAAGAAAACCAAGATATAGGAGAATATTGACCTTTGGTGATTATTAGGAAAAGACAGGTAAGAACGAAATCTCTTTTGAGGTCCTGATAAACCACCAGCCCTCACATACCAAAATCATTTGCTCAGCTCCATGCCAACCAAAATTGCTCAAATTCAACCAATGGGCTTAGATTGGCAGCAAATTAAATAGATAATGAGTTACAGTGACCTTAGGTGCTTGACTGCGGAGGGACAAAAATCGCAAAACTTGCTGGTTTTTAAACCAACTGAAAGAGAATCAGAAGGTATATTTGAAAGCCGGCGTGACTTTGAAAAAATTCGTTTGGTACCTATTTTCTCTTCAAATGAAGCTAGAGAGCTGAAATTTGGCATGCAGGTTTAGTTAGAATCTTAGAGTTGCTTTTAGGAGATTTAGATTTTTCAACAATATTTTACTTCCTCACAAGCCCGAATAAATGGTTTTTGGTTAGCCATTTTTCAAATTTTTTTCTCAAATATATACTGCAAATGGACCTAAAAAGTTGAAATTTGGCATGAAGCATTAGTAAGAATCCTTAATGTACCACTTGTGGGTTTCAACTATTTACTTTCAAACTTAACTCTGGTAAAAGTAAAAGAGAAAAAGAAAGATGAGCTTTTCTCGTTGTTTTTTAACTTGATAAATGAACTCTCTACGTACTTTTCACTCAATTAATTGCAAAATACTAGTAAAACTAATGAAATAATGTGTAAATATGAACGTACCGTTTGGATATCGAAACCTAGTATACTTTTCATATATTTAGGTCCCGATATGATGAATGTATAATGTACCCAAATTCGTCCAAAAGTCGTCACTCCGATGGACCAAGCTGGTAATGAGGTGAAAATAGACATCCAAGGCACTTTCAAACCCTAGATTGGGAAAATAATAATTTTAATTGATTTAAACTCGTATAAGTACCTACTAAATTAAATAGACCGATTCATTGTTAGTAAATTAATTAAATGATAATACTGCGCAAGGGTATGCAAAGAGCTTTTTTGCTCTTTCGGTGATAAAGAAAATTTCATTTGAAATTCAAACAAATTGCTGATTGTTAAAGATAAGCATAATTTTACTCTTCCTGTCCCTTTTTCCCGAAAAGGTAAGACTAAGAATAGAATAGTATCTCATTAAAAATACATTTTCTATCTGAGAAAATATAATTGGAACTAAATACGTACATCGGTATCATTTATCATCAATTCTTTTCAAATGTAGAATAAATTTCGCAACATTCGATACCGTATAATAAAATGTCGTCATGGAAACGCTGTATGAATTCTTTTGATGGACATTAGAAAGACGAAGGTTTTAAAATATTAAAAAAAAAATTTCAAAAGATAACGTTACAAGGTCGTTACTTGACCTCGTACGCGGTATATACCCAGCAATTTATTTTTTTAACTTTTCGTCAGTAGGTTACATTATACTCGTATATGTACAGGTATGCGTGAAATATACCAAACATTGATAGGTATAATACTCTACCTACACATTCGCAAAGATCGATAGTATGTACACATTACACAAACATGTGAAAGAAAAAAAAAGAACCATCAAAATGTGAAGCACTGAATGCTATCAATAGATACGAACCTTTTTTACAATAATGGAATCTCCGATACCACATTCGATGTAATCCAATTCCTTTCTGGTGATTCGAGGATGTTTTTGAGGCGCATCGAAAGCCAGCACCCACCAAATGAAACACCATAGTACGCCCAAGCTTCCGGTCGTGTAGAAAACACTCCTCCAGCCGTAGCGAGCGATGAGGAATCCGCATAACGGGTACGTCAATCCGATTCCAAAACTGAACCCTGTCATCCAGAGGTAATTACCACAATTACCGACCATTCCTACCTAAATGACGACGATTTTTTTTCGTCTAAATATTAATATGAGTAGGTAGCTCTACACTCGTCTCCTGCTCGACTATACTAATAATCGCTGGAGCAAGAGTGGTGCAATTTAACACGACGATGAGTGCGACCAGTTCCATAGATGTGCCGTATACGCTTGTTATTCTGCCTGCCTGCCTGCCCCTATATTCCTAAAATGCAAACACCATTTTGCTTTCTCGTAGATATTTATTACTAGATATGCTCCAAAGTACGCTAAACAATTTTTTCCATTCCATTAACGAGTAAATTCCCAGTAGTTGTAGTCTGTTTGATATTTTCCAGTCAATAAAAATGATCTTAGTTCAAAATGAACACATCATAAGGTGATTTTATTGTCGATCTTTGCGTTAGGTTGTGCATGTTTTCCACTGCTTATGTATCTAAGCATTTTAAAAAGCATCTATCACCTACCCTCATCCATATATGAAATTTCTATGCGCTAGACTGTCAACTAAAATGAGAATAGTTGAAAATAGATCGTTGATTTTTTCAAATAGTTGCCAATCTTGTGCCATCTCACGTGTCTATCTATCTACAAATAAGTACGAGTTTTTTTCTGGGACAATAAGCATAGTTCAGAAAAAAATTGAAATGTAAAATTTATTGAATATTTAATTTTTCAACATGACTCAATTCAATTTTGAGTATGAACAGTTTCTCTACCACAATAGAAAGCCATACTATTTAGTTTAAAAATCTGAAGAAAAAAAGGATTTACTCTCTATTACAGGGTGTTTCACCTCACTGGAAAATCCCTTCAGTCGACAACTATGCAACACATATCTAGTCTGTGTGTATTTGTTTGCCTGGGCTCTGGATTAAGGAGCGGAGCTGTGCTAGGCTGAAGACTTTTTTTTATGTTTCGGTATGTTACATTCAACTAATTTTTTACTCAACAACTACCTACAGCGGATAGAAAATTCCGATTCAACACATGAAAAGAAGAAATTATGTATGTTCATAGGACATTTGTTGTGTGCATGTCATTGAAAAATTTTATGCCCAAGTTTTCAGTATGACAACTTTCAATCATAGGCTGTGAGGAGAGCTTATAGAAGATAAATTTATTGATAAACTATACTCAAAATTTGGTATAATATCTGTACATTCCACATTCCAATGGTAATGAAACTTTTCCACTTTGTTATAACTCCGCGTATTCTTAGCACCCTATTCAGCTGTACTGACCGATCAGATTCAGGCTGACGGAGACCTAAGGCCATTGTATCTTTGAAATTCACATAGATGCAATTCTCGGGAAATAATAATGACGGAGGCATCCAATTATCTTACGTTATGATCTTTTTTAGGGTTCACTCTCTTAGGCAAGATGGAAGTTGCTTGCACACCATCAAAGATTTCTCTTTGCCTGGGGCAGGAACAAATGAGCTTATAATGGTTTGCTGCTCTTCTGCGATTTATCGATGGATGGTATTTAGCTGGATTTCAGTATTAGGCTTACACGAGTCTGTAGTTCAACTGGCACCTTTTGATGAATGAAAGCTACTACCTAGAGATGTGACCCTAGCATAAGGAATATCAATGAAATCTGTTTTGAGGTCTTAGAAGATTATTGAGATCATTTTGGCCCACGTCAGATATTTAGATACTTTATTTATAAGGAAAGAGCACAAGGAGAGAGATAATGAATATCTAGCAAATCATTGAGAAGTGCAAGGAGATGTGTTTCATAGACTATGCCAAAGCTTTAGGCTACGTGAATTAAAAGAAACTCTTCAAAGTTTTAAAAGAAATGAGAGTCCTTTCTCATACAGTAGATTTGGTGAAGTCCCTATATGAGTTCAATTTTATGGTAGTGAGAGTTGATGGTGAAGAATCTGAAACTTTTCATGAAAAACAGGGGGTGCATCAAGGATGCATGTTATCCTCGCAGTTATTCAACATCTCTAGAACATTGAACTAGTGGTATTTCCATTGAAGGAAGAAGAATCTCTAATCTGCGATGCAGATGATGATACCACCTTGATTGCTTCGGATGAAGTGGAAATGGCGGAGCTAGTCAACTTGGTGAAGATAGGCAGCGAAAAACTTTGGACTTTGTATTAATGCATCAAAAACAAAAGTCATCATGGCGGATCGGGCGAAGGGTTTTCCAGTTTCTACAGCTCTGAGCGAATATGAAATAGTCAATTTTTTTGTATATCCAGGCTCAATCATGATACAAATGGAGGCTCATCTACAGAAATGTGACACTGAACCACTGTGAGCAAATCAGCTATGACCAGACTGCGTAATGTCACATGTACTAAGAAGATCTCCAGAAAGATAAGGAAGAGACTTATACGATCACTTGCTTTCTCTGTTTTCTTATATGTCGCGAAAATATAGACTTTAAAGGTAGATGATGAAAATGATAAAAGAAGAATTGACACCTTTAAAATGTGAGTGGCATAGGATGCTGAGGGGAATATGGACGGCGCGACGAACTAAAATTTCAATCGTCAACAAGATACAGGAGCCAGCCAGGCTAAGTGTTTTATATGAGAGATGTATGGACATCCCCAAAAAGACATTCTCTTTGGTTAGGCCTCTGGTAAACGAGGGAAAGGGAAATCTCTAACCAGGTGATTTGACATCATAAAGGCGCGAATGGGATCTGTAGTAAGAGCTGCAACACAGGCGCAAGATTGTGATTAATGACGCGCTCTTTTACGTGCAATATGGTTGTATGCAACTGAGACCTGCCGATGATGTTACACATGTGTAAGGGAAAAAAGTAGAATGTACTACATAGATTTGTAAAAAAATACTCAAGTAATGGATCTTTCCCTCTTTAATCTAGGGATCAATCAATCATAATTACTTAGACTAGGTCTGTGTTGCATATCCAGCTATTAGAAGGGATTTCCCCAAGGAAGAAGTGATTTTTCAAGAAATTGAAAATTTTAGAACAATGAACTGATAAATGTTTCATATTAGTAAGTTTTTTTTTTTGATAAGGTAGGATGTTTGTCTCCTGAGTGTTGTTCAGTAAGTGGGCCTAATAATCTAATACAAGTAACATTTCTAAAAATCATTGGCCCTCAAATTTTTGATTCACTATCCTCTTATAAGTTATAAGTAACCCAAATGTTTACACGATTGATTCAATTTTTAAAATGGCATACAGTTCATTCACT
Organism: Ferrisia virgata; assembly: GCA_900060175.1. NCBI lineage: Eukaryota > Metazoa > Arthropoda > Insecta > Hemiptera > Pseudococcidae > Ferrisia > Ferrisia virgata. The sequence continues at coordinate 11,158 of FIZR01021440.1, read as the reverse complement.
CTTTTTTCTAGCTTTTAAAGCCAATAAATTCAAAAGAAAAATTAAGTAGGTAACTTAAAATGAATTATTATGAAGATATCTAATTTCTAAAAAAAAAAACATGATTATGATTTTCTATAATAAAATATGTAACTAGGTATACCTATTAAGTGGCTACCATAAACTCATTGTTTTTATAAATATGGATTAAATGACTTTTTTGAAAGATTTCCATTAAAATGCGGAAGTTTTTGACATCTCAGAGAGTTGGAAACAGAAGAACAACGTATAAACCCAGATGAACTTCCCAACTTTTTTAGAAATACCTATACGAATAAACTTGTATTTTCTAAAAATTAAAACTCACAATTGTTTAAAAATTAAAACTCAGGCACTCCTAAAGATAAAACCTTGAGGTGTTGTAAATGAAAGTTCAAGACAATTAGAACAGAACCTTACCGTCTTTCAAAAATGGGAGCTAAAGGTCTTGAAAAATGTGGAAGGCTTGCGTGTACTAGTACACACTATAAATCAATATTCAAGGTGGCTGAATTAAAATCTCAAGGTAATAAAAAAATAGCGGAAGTTCAAGATCAATCAAAAAAAGGAGGTTCAAGATCGTTAGCACTAAGAACGAATTTATAGATGAATGCACCTAATCAGTATGTATGTATATTTGTACATACATAATATTCCCTTCACTCTATTAAATATTATTATGAATAATTCAAGAACGTTTTTGACTTTTCTTCTTTCGACTATAAAGTAAACCACTGGCAATTTACTAATTTATCAAATATACAAATACTAATAAATCAGAACTATCGTACGATCTACTCGTTGAAAAAAATTCTAAATCTACGCGCGAGCATTGCTATCTAAGTAAGCTGAAAAAAATCTAACCTTGGAAAGACGACATGAATCTACTCCTTTCCTTCGATGGTATCCATTTTCCAACCAGGGCATACATTGCAGGCCATGTTAATCCCTACACATAACAAAACCGACGTGAAAAGTATGTAATAAGCATGAAAGAGAAGATATAGAAAGAGAGAGCCATAGAAGCGGACGAATTTCAAATTTAAAAACATACCGAAGCGATTCCTTGAATGGAACGTAAAATTATCACCAATATATAATGGGTCACAGCCGCCTGAGGTATTAGTAATGAACAAATGGCGGTGACAAATTGCGAATAACCAAATACGACCTTGGTACCAAAGTACTGTGTCAGCAATCCTCCGATAACTTGCGAAAATACATAACACCAGTAGAACGATCCGAGTATGATGGACTGTGTCGTGGAGTCCCAATCAAATTCACCCTCTTCCTGCAAACACAAATACAGCCATCATCTTACTATTAGCAAAACTCGTTGAATTAGCAGATATGCAAAAGAAGGAATGTTTAAATTCTTAATACCATTGCCGAAGAAGACATCTGGGTTACTGAATCGTTGGCGTTTGTAATTGTTACCGGAGTGTAGCAGAACAATTCACTCATATTGGTATTGGTGGCTTTGGGTATTTCAACTTTGGCCATTGCTACCATGGCGATATTGATGTCTGTTCGCATCATGAAACTCACCAAGAAACCAGTAAACGACAGCATGTACAAGACCAGGCGAGCAGGTACCATGTCTGTAAGAAAACAGTAAGTATTGAACAATCGTCAACTTTAACCAAAAATGATTGGAAATTACGCCAAAATACCAGGATTTTAATGAAAAATACATCTCCCATGAATGCATATCATAATAAGTTGACATTTTCATAGAAAAATAATAAAAACGTTACGAAACGGTTTAGTTTCAAATTCGGTTGCGTTATGTTATGGTGATGATTTTGTTACAGTCAAGTTTCTATCGCGTTAGGAACGATCATCTATAAAGAAAAGAATCTATTGGTGGTAAAAATATTCATTGATCGTGTTATGGGTCGGTTACCATCATGAAATGGCTACCATGCTATCATCATTATGTTTCCATCATGTTTCCGTTATGTTTCTGTTATGATTCTGGTAAAGTTTAGTTAAGTATAATTATAATCATTATTTTTAGGCTTCTGTTTAGTTTTTGTTATGCCGTGGTTATGGTTTGTTACGTTACTGTTATGATTATATCTCTGAAAAATAGATTTAGTAACAATGTAATAACGTTTACCTCATCCTAGTTGACTTTACAGTTCTACTTAAACTATAACATGAATGCTTTTACACTATGTTAATGTTACGTTCTCGTTACGTTATTGTTGCATTTTTGGTATATTTTTGTTACGTTATTGTTACGTTTTCGTTACCTTTTTGTTACAGTACATCACATACTATAATTAGAATCACAAAAATATTCCATTCATCGGAATTCAATATAAAATCAGATCGACTGCCCGTAATGTACTCCAACTGGAAGAAATTTCGTCAAAAAAATGAATGAAGTAAACCTTTGGCCTTAATTACGATACATGTAGCGCCGAACCCATTAAAAACAGACGGAAAATTAAAACCTCAAATCGTCTCTTAACGTTCTGAGCACGACTAATTAGCCGCAGAAAAGAAACTACCCACCAGAATGCAATGGTGGATGTAAATCGACGATATAGCGACGGCTTTCGACCGCAGAGATTGTGCTAAAACAATAACGACAGTCGAGAGTGCGGTATAATGAGCTATAAAGCTCGTCCGTCTCCTTCTCCTCTAAAGGGTTATTAGGATCGAAGCCAAAATTCACGATGTTACGAATGGGTGAACTTTTACGATGAAATTTCTATGATGGAGTTTTCATCGTAATATTTGATAATACTCGTAATCGTATTATCAGCTCGTAGCAGAGGTTTTAGCTAACAAAAATGGCACGTAAAATTTCTCAGAAAATACGAGTTTGTAAAATTTGGCTGACGTGAATTTTTCCAAGAAAATGTCGATTGTAAAGTAACTATTTTACGATGTGTCTGCATTTTAGCATTTATACAATCCAAAGGAAGTTTACTCGAAAAAGTTTAGGAATAAGGGCACAAGTGCAATATCCATAATCCATTTATTTTAATAACCAGCGGATTTATTATTTTTTTTCTTGGTATCTGCTACACAAGGAGTAAAAAAATGCAATTGATAGGTGCCAGGTGAAAAGTCCGAGTTCATAGTTGTGTTCAGGAGGTTTGATTTATAAAATAACGCATTGTATCTACTAACAGCCCCATTATGGTGGTTTTTGGTCATGTTAGGTTCAATTTGAACATTTTAAACCTAACTTTCTATGTCTTATTGTCAATGAAACCCAATCCGTTTTGTAGTCTTAGAAGACCATTGAGACCATTTTTGGCCATGTCTGATATTTATTCCTTTTACTTTTTTCTTTTCGAAACTAAAAATCACTATTTGCTCAGTTCGATATCGACTAACAGCAGTTAAATTTGGAAAGTACGCCTATATTAACCGCACATGTGATATTTCTGAGTGGGGATGACTTTGAATCAAAAACCAGTTGAACCTAAATTTGGGGGAGGTGATGCTGAGGGGCTTATGTTATAAAAATTATTGGTTTGTAACCGAATCGATCCCTTTCAAACTGAGCTTGGAAGTTGGAATTTGGTATGTGCAATTGGCAGCAATTCTACATGTGCCTTTTTGGGATTTAAACTTTTCAGGCTCCCATTGCACCCGCTCAAAGCTCCAAAAAAGTGATTTCTTGAGTGATTTTTCTTAGTTTTTGAATTCGTCCCACTCATATCTCACCTCTAAATAGAGCCAGGAAATTGAAATTTGGTACGCGGATTTAATAGGGGTGCTAAATGTGTCTTTTGGAGGTTTCAACTATTCACCCTTTACCACTGAACAAGGAAAAAGATTGAAGATCGCTTCTATATTATATGTACTTCAGTTCATGAAAATCAGGTTCATATCTTTTTTTGAGTTTCTCTTACGCAGTTCTTCTTTCCAAATCGATTTAGGAGCAGAGCCAGATCAATCGATAGGCGGACTAGGCGTTGCCTAGGGTATCACTACGATCATTTCTGGCCATATTAGATATTTATCCATCTCTCCCCCCTCTGCCCTGCACCACATGGCCGAAATCATCTACTCTGCTCGATAGGCTCAGTTTAGCGGGGATTAGATAATTATACATGAGTGGGGACGACCTTGGGCTTAAAATTTTGTTATGCCCACATTGGGACGTGGGGTTATTAAGAGGCTGAAATTGCAAAAAATGTTGTTCCTCTTTGAGCCGACTGATATGTAATCCAAAGTTGTAAAACATATCCAAAAATCAGTCTCCTAGACAAATTAGGAGGCGAGATATGAGAGCTTTCCACTTTTTTGAGCTTGCAAAAGGGCTCTTCTTTTCCTATCTCTTCTTCCAAATTGAGCTAAGAATTTGAAATTTGATATGTATGCTTGGCAACGACCATATACGTGTCTTCTGGAGGTTTCGAATTTTCAAACCAATTGCGCCCCCTTACAGCATTGAAAATGGGACTTTTTGGGCGGATTTTCTTATGTTTTTTGAGTTTGTTCTTTGCATATCTCCACCCCCCCCCCTCTCATTGGCCAAGAAAATTGAAATTTAGGATACAGATTTAGTATAGGTCTTAAATGTGCCTTTTGGTGGTGTCGACGTTTTAGCCCCAATTTACACTCCCTCTTTCCATTTTTTTCTTCTTTTTTCAGATCTTATGTTGTAATATAACCAAAAAAGTCGTGCATCGATTTCGTAAAATTTTCTCCCCTCCCTTTTACTAGACAAGTTTTCAATTAGAAATTGAGACGTCCGTTTTTAATATCGTCTAGGGTTCAAAAATGCTTACTCCGACTCTGCTTAGGAGGTCGAAATTTAACATGTAGATTTAGTAAGAGTTCTAGGTTATCCGTTTTGGGGGGTTGACTGCTCAGCTCCATTGCACTCCCTTCACTAACCCTGAAAAATTAATTTTTTGAATGGTTTTCGCCGTTTTCAAGCTTTTACCACTCATATCTCCCATTCCACGTTAAGTTGGACGCTTAGAATTTACCCTAGAATGTCAGATACGCCTTTTTAGGGTTTCAACTATTCACTTTCATGTCCATCTCTAGCCCTGCCATTTAAATATGTTTAAAAAGCTACGAAGGATGGGAATTTGACTACTGGGTAAAGGAAATCAGAGACAGGGTTTGAAGAAGGGGTTCCAACCTCACCAATGAAAATTCGCCCCCTATCGTCACCTCCTCCTCCGAAAAGTGTGAAAATTTATAAACTGATGACTTATTATACGAGTGCCCGCTAATTCGACTTTTCACTCCGGATGCTTCGCAAAATTTTTACCCTTTGATTTGTTCAGGCTACACTTTCAATTATTTTTTAAAATAAATGAAATGAATTCTTTCTTGCTACAAGAGCAAAAAGACAGAAAGATTAACATTAGAACGTGCTGTGTGACCCTTCTTTTTAGTCAGGTTTTCTGAAGGGAAACCCTGACTATTACATTCGTCCGGTTCGATGTTTATTATTATTATTTTTTTTTTACCAACATAGAACGACTCGAATTCTAGATATGACTTACCTTGGACATTTTGCAGTGGTGTGCATGATTTCATATTGGACCCATGAACCCTGATATGGTTATTACGATTTTTATCCAGCACCGACATATTTTCAATGATGTGTGATACTCTGTAACAAAATTAAAAAAAAGAAATTCAAATAATGAGGATAAATACAACGAAGTATTTTAAAATTAAATAAGTGTACAAAACCTATGAGAGTCAAGAAATATTACGTTAATGTAAATGAAATCGTCAAGAAGTCAAGTATTCGCTTGAGATAGGTATAAAAAGTATGTAGGGTAAAATTCGTGAATGATTTTGATACCTAAAGAAAACTTGATTAGTAGATTTTTGATACCTTTTTACAACGCAAAAAGTAATATTCACATGTACGATGACTTTGACAAAAACCTGTCCGACATTCGATGATAAGATAAATTACAGTTGGTTAAATAGGTATAGGTAAATACATACGTATCTACCTACCTACCTAGCTAGCTAGCTATATATTTCATTACCTTAAAAAATGACCAAACTCTTGAAAGAATCTTAACCTTCCATACTACAAGGACTTATAAAGGAGAAACTAAACAGACCCATCTTGCTGCAAACATCTAAATGAAGACAGATATCACGTATCTATGTATATGTGTAGCTAATACTTATATGTAAGTCGATTGGTACAAAAAGAACCGGTTAATAACATTGATGAAAATATAGATATGCAGAAAAGTGATAATAAATCGTATACTATTTTCCATATGTAAATTTTTTTAAATGATTAATTTTTTTATACCGATTAAAATCACAGAGCAATGAAGCAGCAGGTGTTGCATTCCTGCAAACTAGTTGCATGTACGTCATTTAATCACGAATATGCCAGTGAAATTTTTTTGCCTTTTTGAATAAGACCTTCGTTAACGACACCTTCGTTGCTTTGCCAAAAATGATTAATGCGTATCATTTTTGTAAATACAATTTTTTTTTATCGATGTTATCACGCGATAAAAAATTTTCAACTAGTTGCCGGGCTGGGCTACTTTTAAGTGTAGGTATATGGTCGATAAAATACCTAAGAAATGAATTACAATGGACGAAGAAAATTTTCATCTAGACCTTTGCGTATTTTGTTCCTGAAAGAGATGTGCATAGATAACTATGGTATACTTTTCTATCAATTTGCCAAGCTTCATTTGATATTTTGGTGTCTATTATTTTATAATTGGATAATATGCTTATTTACTCAACTACCCACCTATTCTACTACTTGTATCCAAACAAAGTATAAAATGGTGATAAATACGCGGTACCAGAATGTAAATAGTAAACCATTGGCTTTTTATGTGTTTCGTTATCAGAATAAGAGTAGATATAAGCAAAGGGTCTCGTAAACGTTTATCAAATATTTACTGTGGCGTAGTTAAACACACCAACTACCGGTATCTATTCGTACCCCTTATTACTTTTTTTTAATTTTATTTTTCAGAAGTTGGAAACACTAAGTACTCATTATGCAGCACTTATATGTATACTTACCGGGCAAACTACAGATATCGATGTTTGCCTTATCGTTGAACAAAGTTAGGTATTATCGCTGTTGTAGTAAATGCTTACGTTTTACATATTAATGGCAATGGTACATCGACATAGTTCACCTATTGAACTACTCTATTGACTGGTACCTGTATAAGCTGTTGGTTGTTTATATATATATACTCGTGGTAGTATTCTAGTTTGGCATTATACTTTTGTCCCCTTCCATGTCCCCTCTATTCTATATTATCAAGCTGTCACCTTTTTACATATTACTTCGTAGGTAGAAATTTACCATGTTTCTTGAGGCATTAGAAAAAATAAAAAAATATACCGATATCGTATTTTTATTGGGTTTTTTATGAATACGAAAAATTTTCGCCCTCGCTTGGTTTTGTAGGGATGATGTATTTGTAGTTCTTCGTCAACGAATATAAAACTTGTTTAATTTAATTTTCGTTATTTCACGATTGCTTTATACTCGAATCCACCTACACACCAATCCATCCAACCACATAGCTACTCGAATATTCATTCATCATCCCCTCTATAACATGAACTTTTCGATAAAGTTCATCGTTATGTTACTATTGTCAAGTAAATTGCGGTGCATTGTGAAATTTTCAAAATACCTATTAAATGATGAAAATCTTCTAAATAAATCAAATCAAAAAAGAAAACGTTCCAATTTATTTTTGCGTTTCGATTTTTACAAAAAAAAAAAAAAAAATCGAACGAGAGTAGTGTTGTGTAAGATTTTAGCACGAATTGTGGAAAAAAATTGTAATTCTTGTCGATCGAAAAATTTTAATGTTGGTTAAACAAGGTAGAAAATAATGAAAGGAATTTTTTTTAACAAATGTTGCAACAAATAATAACAAACATCTGTTTTTTTTTTTTAAGCAAAGAAAGTTATAGTTACAGAGGAAAATTAAGTTGTATTTTATTACTTTCCAGTGAAATTACACGATACCTACGAAAAAAATTGGTAAATAATTAGAAAACAGGAGATGTCCAACTACATCTGTTTAATATTCGTAGCAAAAATATTCGACTTTTTTTTTCACATACTTTTGTCTTTCATTAATAGGAAAGGGTTTTCTTTACTTTACATCGCAAAAAAAAAAAAGGTGGGCATAGAAAAAAAATCAATTTTCTAAATGAATTAACGATTATAAAATATTTCATTCGTTGATATGATGTTTCTCCTGTGATTTATTTTAATGAGGAGAAAAAATGAGAGTCAAGTGACAGGATGAGGTGAAACGCATATTTTGAACACTTTCTGACGTGTGGAATTTTTATCTGACAATTTCTTGATTCATTTCATTTTCATAACGAAATTGAAAATTTTTTATGCTTTTCGGAAGCAAGCAAAATCGCTCAAAATCCATTTCGATGGTTTATTTGATAAATGGAAAACAGATTGAAGGGTTTGGATAGGATCAATTTCGCACGTTCAAATTTAAATACATTAAAAAGTTGAAAAATACGAGGGGTTGGATGGAAATAGCAACAAACGTCAGTTTTCGATTTAAATCGATGAAAAATATGTAAGAGTTGTGAAAATAATTCACAAAAATTACCATCTCAGAGTATTCTGAAAGAATAAAAAACGCCGAAAGCACAGCGAAAAATTTTTGCGATTCTCATAGACGAAATTTATAGAATTTCAAAATTCAGGATACATTCTAGCTCCAAAAATCATTTATACGAATTTTTTTTCCAATTTTCAAGCATATTGAATATGTTTACTGTATTATCTAAGGAGAATACAAATACAAGAGAATGCTGGAGAAAAAACCGGTGTCGGAGCAGGGGGAGGGATATGCTCCATGTCGTCTTTAGGGTTACAGTTCTACGTACTTAGTGATGAAGTTTGGCAACAATATTTCGAATGAATCTGAATAAAAAATGTTAAAAAGTGCGAAAGAAAGGAGTAAAAATTGTAAAAAACGTAAATTTTAAATTCAATCAATAAAAAAGTGAAATTCAAAACAAATCAGATTCTGACCATTATTAGACGAGGATAAAACCCTAATACTGGTTTTTTGTCATTTTTTGAAATTGAAAAATCAGTCGACTTCACTTTCCATTTCAAAGAGATTTTCAGAACCCCATCTCATGGTACTTAATTTTTTTCTTCCCTCTCCCCTCTGTATCATGTAAAACATCGTATTGTTGAGGTAAGTCTTCATCTATCAGAGCTATTAGGAAGGGAAGGGTGGAGCAAGAGGAGAGGGCGAGAGTATTAACGAAATTCGTTTTCGAGTCCCAGAAGAGCATTAAAATCTCATCTGATATTTATTTACTTTTTTATTTATTTCTTGTCCCAAAACACAAATCATATTATGCTTACTTGGCTAGAACTGAATCGAAATCGCTAAAATTCGACAAATAGGCTTAGACAGGAATCAGATCAAATATATATGGGTGGGGATGACATTAGATCAAAATTTAGTCACATCCAAATGTAGGGGAGGGGTTGTTGAATAACAAAAAACGCAAAAATTGTTCAATTTCAAGCTAATTGGCAGAGTATCAAAAATTGTATAATATATCCAAAAATTAACCTCTTACTTCACTTAGGAGTGGAGGTATGACAATTTCCTCTCTTTTTGATTTAAAAAAAAGTCATTTCTAACCATAGCTCCCCTTCAAATTGAGAAAGAGGGGTATTTTTCGCATCCAAAAACGAATTTTTAAGTGGATAAAATCGCTCTGGAGGGTTCTCTCCCTGCTTTTACTCCACCGCACATAGAAGGTATGCCGAAACAGTTCTTGCAACAGTATAAAATTGTATTCTTTCTCTGCTGTACCCCATTTGGCGGATTTATCTGCTACTTTCAAGAGTATTGACTCAATGAAAGCTTTAAAAATTCAAAAAATTACAAGAATGAATTATACAAATATGTATACGTTAATTGACAGCAGGAAAAGGATGAAGAATAGAGCCAAAGAGGAAAATTGGTTAAAAAAAAAATGATAATGTCACAATAAGGAAAGGAAACGCCTACAAAGGTAAATTAATTAGACTACCGACCTAGGTGTTTAATACTCATAAATTGATTACACGTAGTGTGGGTTTACGTGTATTCGGCACGGTGGGCTTCTGATATGTGGAAATTCATTTTTTCATAGTATACGTGAAACTTAATATACCTACTTAGGTAATTACAAAACCCTACGAATAGGTCGTGTAATTACCTGGTAATTAAATCAAACGGCGCGACGCGACGTACAGAAGATATAGTGTCGAAAAACACTTACCTATCCAATAACGGAAGTTGAACCAAATAGGTGGGTATAATTGTTTTTAAAAATTAGGAAATTATGCTAAAAAAAAAAATATAACGAGATAGATACGATGACACACTGCGATACAGGCGAAGAAAAAATAAAATAAAATGCGTCATAAATCATCATAAATTACCATAAATATTCCTCGTACCGATCGTAGACAGAAGTAGCGATGGTGACGACCAACGGTGGCACTATGAGCAAAAATAAGTTCACGTTGTGAACGACATTCACATCAGAGTCATAGACACAATTCGACAACGAACGCGAATCAATTCAATAGTTGAAAAAAAAAAACGATAATTTAAATTTGAATTTTAGTACATGCGAGCAAATGTACCATATGCTTGAAACGAGGAAAAAAAACCATAGGCCGAGAGTTACGATGTACTGTAATTTACCACATGTTATAAATTTTTAATTAACGAGCAGCGCACGATATGTCATCGTTGCCACGTACGAAATTTTAGAATTTTTTCGTATTTTAATTTTCCGGATTAGATGATGAGTACGTATAAGCTGCTCCCTTCCTTCCCATTTTACTCCTACTTCCTTTTTTTTTTTTCGACGTGTTTAGGATTTTTCGCGAGTATGCCGATACGACGACGATAGAGGAAAAATTGCGCAATTTGCAGTCTCGTCTTCGAAGGTTTTACCATCATTCCCTCTATTCCCCTTGTCTACCTTCACGTCACATCGTCCAACTAGTCAGATTTATATCTTTAATAAATACGTGGCAAGGTATCTAGTCTACCAACCTGGTAGATATCTACTTTTGACATTTATTTCCTTTTTTTTTTTTTTTTTTTTTTTTCTAACTCTATTCTATTTT
>FIZR01021437.1:0-18049 GCA_900060175.1 Ferrisia virgata | reverse complement strand
CTCCCCCCCCCCCCAAAAGCACATGGCTTCGGAAGACTAGTGTGTGAAATGTGCATAATAATTCACGTAACGTCAAAATTTTTCGAAAAACAGGGTGAAAAAGCTTCTCTTTTTTCCCATGTATGTGTAATTTTTTATTGAAGATTGTTTTCACCGTGCATAGAATGCGATTGAAGTAAGATTCAACAACATTTTGTTCAGCCTTATACGAGCTTTATTTTATTGGTTTTACCACACGCAGCATAGTACATACTTACAATAAATTAAAATAAAAGTCATTATAATTCACAAAACAAACGTTAACGTCGACGTCGACGTCGTTTACACTGAAAACCAAACAAGAGTAAAACCGAAAAAGGTATAATTTTTGCTGTTCGTACTGTAATGAATTTTGTGGTCACAGAGAGCGATAGAAAGAGAAAGAGAAAGAGAAAGAGAGAACGACGACGACAACGACGTGTATGATCCTGCAGCGATGAGTAAAGTATGAACGAGAGTACAGTTTATACGTGCGGAAAAGATTGAAACACGTTTACCATATATGTAGCTGAGATGTAAAGCAATTAAATTCTGATTTGTTATAAAAGGATTATGTTTTTAATTTGATGTTTTGTTTGCCGAGCTCTGGCTAAATCTAATTTAGCACCGCATGATTATAGCGAATTAATATCTCATCTGCGATGTTAATTATTCGCTCGTTTTTCGAGTCAGTATGCTGGAGTTTTTTTTTTTTTTTCCAAACGTACTCGTCGTGTATACGCTTTAAATTGAGCTCAACGATGATAAAAAGACACGAAAGTTTTTTTTTTTTCGAATTATTTATTTTGCAGATTTTTTTTTTTTTTCACGTCGCTAGGGAGAGTAAAATAAATAGAATGATGTTTTTGCCGAAGAAAAATATGCGTTGAAGTTAGTAATATGTAGAGGACTGTAGGTAGATGGGTATTAGCTTGATGGCAATAATAAAAGGAAAATGTTTAATGAATTGTTTATTTGAAAAAATTACGTTTAAATTGTCGGTACTTTGCTGCGGAGTAACTGTTTAATCACGTTTGGAATGTTTTTAAATGCTTACCAACGTTTTATCTTAATAGCGGAGGTTTGTCTTGAAAGCAGTGTAATTGTGGTGGGTGAACGACCTTTAGGTTGACGTTGTATTTCTTTAATGCGGTCTATGTAAACAAAAGGTTGGAAAAAAAAAAGGATGAAGAGATTTGTGCAAACATGAGCACCCATATTTCTATCTTCCGTTTCATTTGCTATTTACAAAAAGATGCTGGCTTTGCCGGACATTTTTTATTCCTATCCATTTGGGACATCGACTTGTATTACGAGTCAGCTGTTTTTATCGTTGATTACCGGTTTAAATTCATTTTACCTTGCTCTTCGAATTGTAGGTACGGTGTACCTAGCTGCCTAGCTGCCTACTGGTCGAATGCACCAACCGCACGATAATTAATTAACGCAAGGGGACGAAGAGAACTGCTTTCTTTTTTTTTTTTCCTAGCATACTAAAGTAAACAAAATAGGGAGTTTTTTTTTTCTTTACTTCTGCTCATATATTTTTTTTCCTTCCAAATTACAACTTATGCACGACCATGATATCGGTAAAACTTTATTATACACCCGAAAAAAAAAATGGACAAGTTATTTGGGAATAATGTTCTCGTGTTTAGTGTATATATATGCGATTGTAGCACGAAAAACCAACACTATTATGTAGACTTACATACACCCGCCAAACTAGTCTCGAATCGAAAATTTCGCTTCTCAGAACGTTGATAAAATGTGAAAAATGTCGCATGACACACGCAACATACAATATCTGTTAATGGAATGGGTTATAGTTGAGCAAGATATTCGACGTATGTATAACTCTAGTAAGTAGCTACCTTTGCGGCAAACGTCACAGAGAGAGGAAAATATGTATGTCGCTGTGGTGTTGTTGTGAAAAAAAAAAAAAAAAAAAAACGCGCCACAGAAGGGAAAAACTCGTACATGGCGGATTTATGACCTTTTTGTTTATTAACTATTTAATTTACTTGCGATAGTGCGTGTCAGTTAAACGATTAATGATCAGATTGAACAATAAAAAAGACCAAAACAACGTGCATTTTTCAGCTGCTGCACGAATCAACATTAAATGTGTGTTTTTTTTCTCTCTTCCTTTTCTTATATTTTTCTACGTACGAGTACTCGGTGCATAGATGGTCACGAGAAAGACGTTTAAGTTGAACGAAATCCAGTGTTATTGATAATCACGAATCGTGTAAAGTACTTGAATTTTAAACGTATTTCTTGTGAATGCAGAATAGAAATATTTGAATAAAATCACACGTATATTATGAAAAAAATCGAGAAAATTCGAATATTTTGATGGAATCTTTCCTGATAAGGATGAAAAACGGACCCCGTCGACCAAAAATCGATCAAAATTGAGCCAAAATGTTACCTATGGTCTGAAAACGTCCCAAAAAAATTTTTGACTCCCTGCATCCACTCCTTTCGGAATTTATCGCCCTTCAAATGTCGAAATTTCAACACACTATGTCTCTGGAAGGATTGGATGACAAATTAAAAAATTTTTACAAATTATACATCTTATTGAGTAGTATGAATGAAAACTTTTTGAAAATTTTCGATTCAAATTTTCCCTATTTTTTTTCATGTTTAAATTTACAAAAAAAAATTTTTAATACATTTGGGAGCACTCGTGGTTGGAAATTTTTTTATTATTTTTGTTAGGTGGTCATCTATCACATATATTTTTTTAGGGATCCAAAATTAACTACAGCATGCTCAAGAAAAAATTAACCCCCCCCCCCAAAAAACAGTTTTTTCACTACTTTTTCATAATTTATAATAAGGGAGCTATATCAACTCGAAGCAAATTTCGAGTCAATGCATGAATAAATTGAAAGTACATATTAAAAAAACTTCATTTGCAAAATTTCAAGCCCTGAAGTGCATTTTTCAAATTTCAATATTATCTGATCGTCCTGTATATCATGAAAATTTGATCTGATCGACGAAAAAAAGCTGAAATTTGGTACATACCCTAATTTTGACCTCCTAAATTGATTGAAAACGGTTTCGAGATGCTTCGTACCTTTTGGACTTTATATTGGGAGGTAAAATGCTCAAATATAGGTGTATATGTCAAATTTCACTTGCAGTTTCCAAATATAATTTTTAAGAACAACATTTTTCGATGTAGAAGTGAAAAATCGTATTGTTGAGTCTCCCCCCTCCCTCCAAGAACACTACGAAATGAGTTCTTTTAATATCAAATTTTGGGCATTGCTCAGCACCTGATTTGAAAGTAATGCGATATTCGTGTTCTGCGAAGTTACTTCAAGAACGTGAAAATTACTCTGTGTAGAAATTCGAGGGGGCTGATGCCTCGAATTTTTATCCCTCATCCCCCCCCCCCGCAGGAGATATTGAGTACCTTTCAATCTGGAAAATTTTTATGCGCATCCTTCTTTACTGATAACAAATTTCATACTTATAGTTTTATTCGAGATATACCTATCACCAATCTACCGTCATAAGTAATGGGGGGGGGGGTATTATAATACTTATAGGACGTATTTTCTTTGCGATTCTGAACAATTTCGATTCTATTGAGTAGGGTGGTAGATATGTCGGTTAACTTTGATGAAAAACAGAAATAATCGATTTTTAGGGTAATTTTAATTTTGACAGCCATTTTGTGAAATAGGGAGTGAGGGAGTGGTCTGATCGAAATTTTGCACATGAACCGAAATATTTCTAATACTTTAAGGTATAAATTTTATTTCAGAAATTTTTCGATACCGTCCATACATGAGGAGATAAGGGTGTTTCTCAGAAAGGTGGTGGACCTTCGAGGGGAAGGTGTTGTTAGAAAAATAGGCAGCCAATCTAAATTTATTACGTAAACGATCATTGAGGATAGGAAAGGTCTGATGAAGTTAAAAAGTCAAAACCCCTTAAAAGGACGTCTACAGTCTTTCCTGACTGTACATAGATAAGCCCAATTTAGATGAGAATTATGCGAGGAATAAACATTAGAAATTAGAAAAAACTACCAAAAAACCGTAAATACGGGACTGTGAGGGGATGCAGTTGGGCTGAAATGTCGAGACCCCCAGAAAGCACATCTAGGGCCCATACTAAATGCACATACTAATTTCAAGTTCCTGGTTCAATTTGGAGGGGAGTTATTATGTGAAAAACAAACTCAATAAATAGGAAAAACCGACCAAAAAATCACATATTTTGGGTTGTGAGGGGATGTAATGGGGCTGAAACGTCGAGATCCCCAAAAGGCACATCTATGGTTTTTACTAAATGTGCATACCAAATTTCAGGTTCTTAGCTGTATTTGGAGGAGAGTTATGCAAGGAACAAACTCCAAAAACTCAAAAAATGAAAAAACCTGACCGAAAAATCACATTTTTGGGGCTGTGAGGGGATGTAATGAAGCTGAAAAGTCGGGGTCTCCAAAAAAAGGCTTATCTAAGACCCTTACTGAATGTACATACCAAATTTCAACTTCTTAGCTCATTTTGATGCGGAGATAGGGGAGGAACAACCTCTTTTCAAGGTCAAAAAGGGGAAAACTCTCATATCTCCCTTTCTAATTGACCTACGGGGTGGATTTTTAGATATGCTGTGCAACTTTGAATTTTTCATCTATTGACTTCAAAAAAAAACAATTTTTGCGATTTTGGCCCCTCAGCGCTTCCTCCGCCAAAATGGGTCAAAACTGAATTTTGACCGAGTTATATCGATTTTGGTCCGTATCGAGCAGAGTAAATGATTTAAAGCTCGGCGAAAAAAATAAAAATAAATATATGACATGGCCAAAAATTGTCTTAATGCTCCTCCAGGAGCCCAAAACGGATTTTGTTAGCCCCCTCCTCCCACTGCAGTGAGTCGATAGACTGTAATAGCCTGGTTTTCATTGACAATATGAAGTGGAAAATCAGGCTCCATTCTGAAAAATTTTATCAAGAAGGCACCTGAGTGACTATGTTTGTCGTAAAAGTAATATTATATCCAGTTTTTTCAAAAAATTGATACACCATCGTGTGAAGCGTAAAAAACTTGACAAAATAACATTTCACAATGTTTTGGCTAAGATTAAAACGATTGGAGTTACGAAAGCTCAAAAATCGTCGACAAACTTCACCAAAATATGTGACTATTCTTTATTTTTTCTAAAAACTACGGTTATAAATTTTGAAAAATTTTACAAGTAATAGGATGTTACGTTGAAGTGCCCTTGAGATGCAGTGATACTAGAAAAATAATCTTTTCGGGTTAAAAGCTTTACAATATCTAAATCTTATATTTTTCTAAATACAAACCAGGATTTTTAATCAGTTTTTTTTTTTTTTTTTACGAAATATATCTTCAAAAGCTAATATTTAACCATCTTGTTCTTCTCTCTACGACACTCGATGAGTAAGCAGCTCTCTCTGTGTAAAAAATCTCGTACCTTGGCGGCTGGATTTTAATTCAAAAAGATTTTTCTTCTTATTTCTCTCTTGTGCTTTTTTTTTTTGATTTTATTAATGTCGAAAATCAATCAACGCTGGAACGGCTAATAGCGAAGCCATATTATTATATCCGATTGAAACGAATTAGGGGTAATTTAGCAGGGAAAAAGATAGGCGAATGTAACGTTATACTTGAAAGTGTTCTGAGATTTTTTTCTTCTTTTCTGCTTTACTGCTAACTAATTTCTTTCTTCATTTTACCAACAATAGCATCCATTTCCTCGGCTAACATCTGCTCACGTATTTTTTTCTTTTTTTTTTCTTTTTTTTTTTAAGATATAAATGCGCTGTATTTTTTTTTTATTTTTTCCACGAAAAATAATCCTCGGTAATCGCAACTGTGCGCGAATACAATAAACCTATTTTTAAACAGTTTTGAAACTTTTTGTTTTCTTTAATGGCTTAGTTGTTATTTTTTTTCTGTTCTTTTTGGTATTCCTGTGCATGCTGTTTAGGCGAAGATTTTTTTTCTCTCTCTCTTTCGCTACGTCGAGTGTTGTTGGTTGTCGTTGTGTTTTGTTGTGCATATCTGCTCGCGAGATATGGTGTGAAATGCGAAAAAATCTTTCAAACGGAATAAAATTACGAAGGAGAAATTCGTATGCATATACGAGTATAGCGAATTTTCGGATTTCAGTGAACAGCACGCGGATAAAAATCACGAACGTGTGTCGGATGTGTGTGTAGTTGGCGCGAAAATTACACGCCTTTCTACATTCGTAGATTGTAGTATATATATGTGTGTGTGCTTTTGCTGGAGCGAGTGCAAAAGGCTGATGGGGGGGGGGGGGGGGGGGGGGGGGGGGGGGGGGGGGGGAGGACGCGTTATTTATTTTAAAAAGCTCTATATAAATTATATCACGTCGAGAATTGTGTAAATTACGCTCGCAAGCAACGTATAAAATGCGTACGAGCTCTTGACGTATATCTAACGTGCAACGTGTACGAGCCTAAAATAGGTAAATAAAATAGAAATTACCGTATAACTGATTATACCGAGTATAAAACGACGGTTAAACGGTTAAATAAAGGCGGTTTTCCTTAGCTATATAGAATAGAATACCTACCCCCCCCCCTTAGCTATATTACATTCATATATAAAGTACCATAGTACCTACAATCGGTGTAATTCAATTTCATTATATTGTGTTTGGATGAGGTAGGCGTAGCGTAGTCTATATGTGTGTTTGTATTAAAAGTATTCTCGGTGTATAGGCGAAGGTATACCTACGTGTACAGCGTAGGGTACCTATCATATCGTCTATGTGTAGCCAGTCTAAAAGAGAAACTAAACTCTGCCCCGAGCATCGTCGTCGAGTAAAGCTTTAAGAAGCTAAACTGAATGTTGGCAAAACATATTCGCGAATTTAGAAGAGTGCTTAAAAATTATTAAACTATACTGACTGTTGGTACAATGGTTGTTGCATTTCTATTACGACTATTCCCCACGTATATACGAGCGTACATTATGTAGTATTAATAGATAAAACCAGCGTTAGTTGACGGAATACGACGTTATAATAAGGGAAGAGCAAAGTTTGGCTGTAACAGCAGCGATTATCATTTTGTCGTTAACTTCAAAACTCGTACCCGCGTACGATTCAGCTTAAAACAGTGTTTAAGAATTGAAACGTCTTCGTCTTCGTCGTCATCGTCATCGTCATCTTGTACCGAATAATATTCTCGAGTACTTGGGTGATATAATTTTATCGTATTACCTCGTCGTGAAATCTGCTCGACAAGTTTTATAGGGGTGGAAAGGCAGGAAGGTAGGGGAGAATCAGCAATCGTGAATACTTACCTGTATTTAAATGGATTTTTTTTTTTTTTGGCCTGGGCAGGTGGAATAGTTATGCTACTAATGTGTCTATGTTGGTATTGAAATTATTCTGTATTTTTTTTCATTTTGTATTTTTTACTGTTTGGCTTTTTAATGGCGTTGTCTACGAGATAGGTTTTATGTACAGTTTGGCGTTATTAATCGCCATTTTTATGGTTTATTTCTTTCATATTTGTACTTAGTAGTATAGAGTTTTATTCAACTTGAATCATGTGATAGTTTTGTGAGTAACTAATGCAATTTTATGAAGTAGAATTACGTATACGAATGGAGAACCTCACCACGATTAAGTTTTTGTATTTTTTTCATTAGAGAAAGCGCACTTCTTTCAATTTGTACTTACTTTTCGAAAATTTTTCACTGCAGTTTTTCAAGTTTCAATTCTCGATAAATTCAATGAATGGATCTAATGGGATTATAAAGAAAAGAATATTTTGGTGGATGTATTACCAACAAGGGATAGATGAAAATAAATAAATAAATAAATAAAGTAAAGAAAAACAAAAGTATAGTTTGTAAGTGGAGAAATTCTGTATTTTTTTTTTTACCGTCATAATCAATAGGCTATATACGATTTTTGTCAACTATGTTCCTACGAAAACAACTTTTTGTTTTTAATTTTGTTTATTTATTTATTCGTAAAAGAATATTTACAAGAAGGCAGACTCACGTTTTTTGCTACACTGAAGAATCTTTTGATGCTGAAGGCGTTTCTGGGTGGCAGACGTTTTTTGGAGAAGGTTTAGAAACTGATAGAAGAAAGAGGAAGGAGGAGGTACATTTAGGTGAATCGAAGAAAAACATGCTTCGGATTTGAGATCAAATTCACGTAGGTGGTTGACTTCGTGTTGAACCCTCGCCTTGTAGAATATCGTGCCCATAGCTCGAATAGGGGGGAGGGGGTGTAACTCAAATCGCTTTATTTGATCTTTGTCAACGAAATCCTACACCACTTTCAGTTGGTTCAAATGACGAAAAACCATATGCCCTCATTTTGAGAACTCATAGCTTTACTCTCAATTGAGCCGAGGGCACGACATTTTGTACAGTGTGTTTTCAACTCCCAAATGAGGTTGGACTAACTTTTTAGAACAGCCCGAGCATCATATTTCAATTGAGTGGCCACAAATCACACTTTTGTAGGAAATAATGGTACCTGAGCGGAGCGAGGGCGAAAATTTTGAAATTTAACAACTATTTTTACTATTTTTAATTACACAATCTGAGAAAATTTCGGTTCAAAAGGATGAAAAACACGTCCAAGTATTTCTCGAGTGAGCCAGTGTCTATAAAACTCTTCTGTTCCACCGGGATTTTCCTGATGTCCTGCTGGGTTCATTTAACTCTGCTCTCCAAGTCAACTAGCTGCAAGAGTTTGGTCAAAATCCAAGATATGGTTTTTTTTTTATCCATCCTAAAGTACATATTCGAGTTCAGAGGGGGGAGGGGGGATTCATTGGATGAAATTTTTGCGAAAGGGATGGAAAATTTGTGGCGATTTCTCTGAAATTTGAGAGCTTACACTGATTGTGGAGAAGCAAGCGCAGTATTCAAGAAGATACAGCAAATTACAAGCGATTTCAAAGCTAGAACTTGTGAAATCAAGAAGGATGATGGGACAGTGGTATGGGATTGTCCTGGAATCCTAGATAGTGGGAAACAGTACTGCGAGCATCTATACCAAGATGAAGATGCTGAGTCAAGAAATGATATGGACCCAGCAATAGAGGTGACCCGTGAAGAAGAACCTCCCTATCATGATTGAAGAAGTTGGTGAGGCTATAAAAGCGATAAAGAAATGAAAGGTTCCAGGATTTGATGGTGTAGAAGCAGAAATATTGCAGGCATTTGAAGAAAAGGCAGTCAAGATGGTATGACTCCTATGTGATGGAATATGGAAGCATAGGAAGTGGCCATCTGAATGGTGTAGGTCTGTACTGATTCCTATGTACAAGAAAGGCGATGCAAAAAAATGTTCCAACTATCATACAATCTCTATGATCCCTCACGTCAGCAAAGTAATGCTTCGTATCATCAACAACAGGCTAAAGGCGTTTCTACGTGAGCAAATACCACCAGAGCAAGCTGGTTTCATGCCTGGAAGAGGCACAAGTGAACAAATTTTAAATGTACGCCAAATCATCGAGAAATGTAGAGAATTCAACACACCTGCTGTATTATGCTTTATAGATTATGCTAAAGCCTTCGACCGTGTGAACTGGTAAATACTGTACAAGATACTGAAGGAAATGGGTGTTCCTGCTCACATTGTGGAGCTGGTAAAATCGCTTTACAAATGCAACTCAATGCTGGCGAAGACCAATGGTGAAGAATCTAGTACCTTTTCGGCTGAGAGAGGAGTGAGACAAGGATGCATAATGTCTCCCCTGATCTTTAATGTATCTGGTGCAACGAGTACTCGAAGACTGGAATAGAGAAGTTTCAGTTGGTGACAGAAAAATCTCAAATTTCAGATATACTGACGACACTACCCTGGTTGCAGCAGATGAAGAAGAGTTGGCGGAGCTAATCAATCGAATGACAGCAGTGAATGAAGAACTGGGACTTCGCATCAACGCTTCAAAGACTAAGTTAATATTATAGATCGGGCTGAATGTCTTCCAGAGTCTGATATCCTGAAAGAATATGCGAAGGTCGACACCTTTGTTTACTTGGGCTCTACTATAGAGGCCAATGATGGATCTTCAACAGAAATATGGTGTCGAATTGCTTTGGAAGAATCGGCGATGACCAGACAACGGAATGTCACTAGGAATCGGAAGGTATCCAAGGAAGCAAAGAGGAGGCTAATCAGAACCCGTGTGTTTCCTGTCTTTTTTTATGCAGCAGAAACAAGGACATTGAAGACAGATGACAGAAGAGGAATAAATGCCTTTGAGATGTGAGTTTGGGGAAGAATGTTGAAGATTCCATAGACAGCGTGAAAGATGAACAAGTTGATCGTTAAAGAACTGGAGGAACCATTAAGGCTGAGCGTTCTATGCGAGAAGCGCATCATGGGATATTTTGGACACGTGGCCAGAAGGAACGAGGAGAATCTAAAAAAAGACATTCTCTTCGGCAAAGTACCTGGTTCAAGAGGTAGAGGAAGATCTCCTACCAGATAGGTCGACATAATAAAACCACGAATGGGATGAGTCGCTTTTGCAGCGATGAAGGCGCAAGACAGTGATGAATGGTGCACTTTGTTGGTAGCAGTATGGTTGTGATGATGGTTACCTCTTGACTGAGTAAGGTTGGGTCGAATTTTTTTTTTTTTTTTTTTTGGAAATCTAAAAGCGATGGAATTATGATTGGTGCAAAATGATCTCAAAATGATGTGGTAAAAATTTCAGCGTTTTAATTCAATTTTTTCAACCTGTAAAACTGACACAAAATTTGCTAATTTTCAAAAAATTTCAAATTTTTTTCCAAAAATGAGATTATTACATATGTTTGTATCTAAAATTATCATTGTGGGCAAATTTTTCCAATTTTTCATGTTTTTAGAGGTTTAGGAATAATTTTTCAGGAATGTTTAAAAAAATGATTTTTTGTGGTTTTTTAAGCATTTTTTTTGCATTCTAAAAACTTTTTTTTAGTACATTCAGTCATTTATAGTGAAATGGGCCAAGTTCAAATAGACTTCTTCGCCCATTTAAAATCGTTTTTCTTCACTTGCTTTCTTTTCAGGGGCTTCTAATACTAGCATAGGAAAATTAGCATTGAATTTAGAAAACATTGGCACCTTCGAGATTTTTGCTGTAAATTGATCGATAGAGTCTTAATAAGCACCCCCCCCCACCTTACACCCCTTCCTCTTGAGCATCTAGGGGGTCTCAAAATTCAGGTTTTGCTCAAAAAGTGAAAAGTAAGCAGGTTGGGGGTGAAATAAATTCCTGACAAATTTTCATCAAAACTATACCAAATTTGATCCTTTTTACGTGAAAAGGCAACTGGGGGGGGGTGTGCAAAAATTACATATTTACCATTACCTAAAACAGTCGAAACTTTGGCAAAATCTTTCTTCTTTTCATGAATTTTTTTCGTATTAATGTATCATATTAGTCTACACTGGCGTAATTGCGTAGGAGGGTAGTGGCGCAATACCCTCTTCCCCTCCAGATCGATTTTTACGTGAAAATTCATTTTTATACGCGAAAAAACAGTCGAATTTAAACATGATAGTGTGCCTGTTGAAGAGGAAAAAAAATGACGAAAAGTGTTTTTCAGTTTTACGTGAACCATTATAACACATGAAATTATAGTAAAAAGCAATTTGTGGCAGATCAAGGGTCAAATCAGAGTTTGCAAATTTTTACCACGCTCATTTTATGTCATTTATCAACTTTTTTTTTCGCTACCCGCTTTGATTTTCGAAAAAAAAAAACAAAAAATTAAAAAGCCTAGTCAATACCTCTTCTTGCATTGATGATAAGCTTTGAACACCTCTTACTTGGTGAGAAGTTATCTATACTGTTTTATTTTCTTTGAATAGTGGTTGATGAACGACATGTTTAGCAGCTTTTGAATCTCTGTCGAGTAGTTTTATAAGTAAATGTTTTCGTCATCAATTATTCCGCCTTACCACCTACCTTAAATGTATAATTTCTTGATATGATCTCCTGACACTTCGAAGAGTTTGCTACCAAACTGCGAATACAGTTCCATTTGGATGAAAATCTTGAAATTCGAGCTAATAATAAAATTTGATAAAACCCATCGCGAAAAGCTTATTTGTCTTTCGAAATCAGCCCACTTTGGTTTTCGGTTCAATTTCGTATTTGTTTTTGCCATTTTATTTCTGCCTTTAAAAGCCCGTCACCGTTTTAAATTCAGTTACCAGCACGCGCTTTCGAATAATGAAAGTGGATGAAGTATGAAGCTAAGACGTGCGCAGGATGTGGGAACCCTACGATAATGCTTTTCGTATTTATTAAATTTAAACAATTTTTCGATAAAATTATACGATGGAAAATTTTGCAAATATTCTCATAAAGTTGAAAATTTTTAAAAACATGCGAAAAATTCTTACTGCTACGTCGTTTACGTATAATACCTTCCATAATAACGCAAGAATTATGAAATTTTCGAAGCCGCAAGAAAACCGAGCACTGAAATAATAAAAATTAAAATAAGTACGGAAAGAGTAAATAACCATAACGGCGGCGTTGCATTGAAATCTAAGAATAATTTCCACATTGAGGAAAAAAAAAAAAAAAAGTCCGCCCGTTTTGTAAAATTTTACGTTGTTTAAAAAATTTTCGAACGTAGAAATTTACGCTGTATACGTTGTATTCAGCAGCAGCCATGTACGTTTTTTTTTTTTTTTCGGGGACGAATAACGATAAATTTTAATATTGAAACATTTTATCCTAAATATCAACAATACCGCGAAATGGTGCCTTTATATTCGAGCTTTATTAAAACACAAATTGCCGAGAACATTATTTTTTAGATTTTCACGGTGTGAGGAGCATAGTAGAAGCGGGTATGGAGATCGAGGGAACTGAGGCGCGAAAGGAGAGAAAAAATATGTACAACTTCGCAACCGTCAGAGGTTTCCAGAAGGTATTCGCGTTTCCGATTTTTTTTATTATCATCTTTTTTTCTAGCGTAGCAGTGCTTTTTACAATAGCACAAATAGAAGAAATGCCATAATAAAGTAAACTATAAATTTCTCTTGCTCCGCGCTTCTAAAAATGTCGGCTGGAAGCTAAGGGCGAAACAGCTGTTATTTTATGTTTTTAGAGAGAAGAAAATTATGAAGCGAAAGTTTTAACATAATAAAATTCATTTCTTCTTTTAGGACGCCGCGCATTCGCGCACACAAAACAACGTAACGCAGGTACAGGGTGTTTCGTAAAATGGGGGTGGATACAAAAAAATTGAATAAAAATTACCTGCGTGACGAGTATCTTCTACAGGTATATCTGCTTTCGAACAGTAAATTTCTCAATCGGTAATTACGAATTTACCTGCCGGTCTCGAAGGTCTTTTTGACTCGCGAATTAATGGAATATTTTCTCGTTCGATTTGTCTACACTCTTGAGGTATACCTACCAACCTAATACCTACCTACAAATATTTAGTTGAAAGTAACGATAAAAAAGGTTTCACTTTGGGATAAATTTTCGGCAACGATGCGGGTCGTTAAAATAGTAGCTTTGTATCGCATCGCTGGGTTTTATTGCGGAATTTTTGCCCTCTATGATAAATAATTAGGTAGATATTTTTGCTATACGTGGAAACCATGACGTTAGGAATTTTAATCATTTAGTACCGTTAATTAGAATCAACCTGAATTTTCGATGATACGAAATTTGTCGTGTTTTTGCCGCCACCACCGGCACCGTACGTACAAAAAGTATACGCTTGTAGGTTGAAAATAAAATAAAATTTTATCGTCCTGGTATCGTTGAATTGGAAAATTTTTATTGAAAAATTCAACGAGCAGGTAGCTAGGCACTTGACTTAAATACCATTCATATTAGTCGAATAGGTGGTTAGATTTACGTGAGTAAAAATCATTATAAAAAGCAAATAAACCTAGTAGATTTGGACGATCGTTCGTAAAAGGGAAAAAGGAAAGGAAAATCGCCTAATTACGTAATTAAATGTTTGGTAAATATGCTTTATAAGAAACCAAACTCGACGTAACTCAAAATATTTCTTCTGTTAATGCGATCGTTAAATAAAATAATAATACCTACGATTTATTTGAACAATAATCGAATTTTTCAAACGTGTAATTTTCGAATACTCTACTCCCCCCCCTTTTTTTAATACTAATTTTTTCTAAATTTTTCAAATATGTAGGTACCTACTTGAGTGAAAAATTAATTTATTTGATACTTCGTCGAGCAAAGCGCTTACCTTAGCGAAGGTCAACTCAATTTCATGGTCATTCATTCGAGACTAATAATATCAAAATTTCTTATGCGTTGTGGTTTGGTAAATCCTTACGTGTGCTTTGGTATTTTTTTCGTTTTTAATGATTAATTTTTTGTTTTAATCGAGACGTGCAAAAAGTTTGGCGAAACAATATAAATTATTTGTTATACAGAGTGTCCGGCGTAACGATGTCAAGACCTGAACTTTGGATTTAATTGGTTACCACCAAAAAAACATGCCAGTTGAAGAAGTTACCTATCTTGTAAATTGAAGGAGCAAATAAGCGATTTGAAAAATAACGATCGAAATGAATTTTCAACCATAAGGAACCGTAGTAGACATGAAAATGAGCAAATTTGATAATGTTTAGGTTTTGACCAACTTCAAAATTGAAGGGGCTATTACAACGAGTTTATTGAAATGAAATCTTTCTAAAAAAAATTATTTTCTTCCCTTTAATTTTTCACAAACATGAAAATTAATGGAGCTAAATGTATCAAAATTATATGAAAATTAAAAAATGATTTTTAGAAAAAAAATGACTCATAGCTCCTTCAATTTTCGTGTTAGATAAAAAATGAAGAGATCAAAATTTGTTCAAATTTCAATGCACCATTCATATCCATCTTTAGCCTGTTTTTTACGCCATTTTTTCAATGAAAACATGGCTATTACAGTATAACGACCTTGGATGGCTAAGGGGGAGGGGATATCAACAAAATCCGTTTTGAGGTACTAGAAGATCATTACGATAATTTTAGCAATGCTAGATTTTTTGTTATTTTTTTCCTCCCAAAAAAATAAAAATCATTTGCTCGGCTCAATACCGACTAAAATCGATAAAATTTGGGAAATATGCTTAAATTAGTGGCGGATTTGATACTTTGGAATAGGGATGACCTTGGGTCAAAATTCAGTTACGCCCAAATTGGGGTGGGGGGGGGGGTGCTAAGAGTCCGAAAATGTAAAAATTGCTCCATTTTGTGCTGATTGATGGACAACCCAAAATGGTATCATACATTTAAAAAATCAGTCTCCGACGTCAATTAGGAGGAGAAATATGAGGGTTCGCCCCTGTTTTACTTTGAAAAAGGGCTGTTCGTCCCCTATCTCTCCTCCTAATTGAACTAAGAAGTTTAAATTTGATATGTACACTAGGTAAGAGGTATATATGTGCCTTTCCCCCCTTACAGCCCTGAGAATATGGATTTTTGAGTGGGTTATGCTGTGTTTTCGGTTTGTTCCTCGCATAAGTCACCTCAAAATTGAGCTAGGTGGTTGGGATTTGGTATGCAGATCTAGTATAGGTCCTAGATGTGCCTTTTTGAGGTTTTGACTTTTAAGCCTCTTTGCACCACCTTGTAGTTCCAAAAATGTAATTTTCTAGTCGGGTTTTCTCATTTTTTTGAATTTTTTTCTCGCATAACTCCCCTCCAAGTTGAGCTAGGAAGTTGAAAATTGGTATACACATTTAGTTTAGGTCTTAGATGAATATTTTCAGGGCTTAGACTTTTCAGCCTCATTATACACCCTCCTGCGTTCTGAATATGTAGTTTTTTGATCTTTTCTTTTTGTTGCGAGTAACCTTAGCGAACGGTGGCCTGTTTCTTGTATATGAATGTGCCATATAAATTTAGCGAGGTTTTAAATGTGGCTTTTGATGGTTGGGCCCTAGCTCTGATTGGAAAAAAGGCTTTAATTTTGATTATCTTGTTGTAATAGCCCCTTCAATTTTGAAGTCAGTCAAAACATGAACGTTATAAAATTTGCTCTTTTTTCCATTTTTCATCTTCCATTTCTATAGTTTGAAATTCGTTTTAGTCATTATATTTCAAAATATTCATTTACCCCTTTCAATTTTCAAGATAGGCAACTCCTGCACCGGTCGTGTTTTTTTTTTTTGTGGTAATCGGTTATATCCAATTTTCAAATCTTGACATACTCCAGCTGAACCGTGGACGTGCTGAATTTTATCAGTTGTACGCATTAGATGAAGAGGATCATTTTTTGAAAATTTGGTCGGAAACTAAAATTGTGAAAATTTTTAACACCTTTTTCCAATAATTTTGCTTTTTATGCACTTGACCAACAAACTGCGATGAAGAACTACCATACTAAAAAATTCTATGTAAACTTCTCGTTGCAGTGAGCTGGTGCTGAACTGTAACCTTGAATATGTTGCAGTTGGAAAAATAGTTGAAAACAGATTTGCGAAAAAAAATTTCAAACGATTATATCTGTGTTCCTTCAATCCGAAGATTAGGCACACACACATGCATAAAACATGTATGTTTTTCATAGTGATCCTTTGAAGGGGCTTCCTATTGAGACGGAATACCCGGTATATTTCAGTTCTCATCATGTGCTCTGGTTTCAAATCTATAAGGATAAATAGGGGGATTCTGGGGTACGATCAAGATCACATACCTGTTTGGATTCATATTCAAAAATATGAAACGTGCTATGTAGATGAATTTTTTGGCCATGTTTTGCATACCTACCCTTTTCAGAGGCGTAAGTTGGCATGCATTTTGTACACATTTCAAGTAACCCAAGTCATGAAAAAAAAAATGATCATGTAGCGTATCCACTTGAAGTTGGTGTCTTTTTAAGTTTCGAAATGAGCTTTATGCGTATAGAAAGTCATGCTTTTGAAAATTAAACAAAATCATAAGCGCTCGACTCACTTACATCTAAATAACAACCCCCCCCCCCTCTCACACAGAATGGTTAGTATAATTTATCTTTTAATCTACATTCAATGGTGAAAACAAATGAAAAAAACAGAACGAGTTAAGCAATATTTTATGCGTAATATATTTTCATCATATTCGAAGCCAGTTTGGTGGAACTTTACAAGCACCCTACATCTGTATTATAGGCGTACTTGCATTATATAGTGAACTAGCGGCGCGTACCCTGTGCACACTAAGCTACATGTGTACCAAAGTAAAAGTAAACGCGAAATTTCCAAGGCAATTTCCATCGGAGAAAAATTTTTCCCCAGCTTGGGTTGCTTGTGTAGTATTTTACACTCGCGAAGGAGCAATTTGACAAGGACCCATATGTTGCACGCGCTTTATAAAATAACTCATAGTTTTCCCCTATTACGGGCGCTGTACGAATATTTCTCCGAAGAAATACGGATTGCAGTCACACAAAAATAAAGGAATCCGTGATTTTTTTTTTCTTCTTTTAAATAGATACACCCCGGTCACATCTGCCGTTGGCGTACCTTTTATCCGTGAATAACTATCTATGCGGAAAACGGGTACGACGCTATGGTGTTTGGAAAATGGAGCAAAAGCAAACTCCCAACTATTTCTCAAAAATTATATGTACCTTTATTCTTACACAAAAGAGATATATTTCGGTTGAAATTAATTCGAGTATTTTTTTTTCTCACGTTCTCGGTTCGAGTTTTAATATTTTAACCCGTTCGATGACATTTTGTTACATTAAAGTGATGTAAAAAATTACTTACCCTTTTGTAATCTATGTCGCGTATTTTTACGTCGCCTTTCGGCGACGGGAAAAAAAAACCCACGTGTTTGTGGCATTTTGGTAAAGAATAAAGTGCAGCGTTTTCTTTCGTAGTATATTATTTTTCTTTCATATATATTACCAATATGCAAAATTATACGAAAATAATTTCGGAGAAGAAAATCTGCTACGATGTGCTCTTACGTTGATTGAAAATTTACAAAAAAAAAAAAAAAAAATGACGGATAATTTGATTTTTTTTTTTCACCCCCGCCGTTAAAAA
>FIZR01021431.1:0-10090 GCA_900060175.1 Ferrisia virgata | reverse complement strand
TTTCAAACGAAAACTAAAAACGCACTTGTTTTTTCTTCATAACGTGTAATAAAAAGTCATCGCGTATATCTATACCATAAAATTCAATGATTTTTCATGAAATATTTGGAGTTAATTCAGTTATGTCCGAATTTGGGGTAGGGGGTGTTGAGGGCTCCTTTTTGAACTAATCAATAGAGAATTCAAAATTGCATAACATACTCGAAAACAAGCCTGCTGTGTCAATCAGAAAGGGAAATATGGGGCTTTTGTACCTTTTAGACCGAGAAAAAAGTATGTTCCTCCCCTATCTCCTACTCAAAGTGAACTAGAAAGTTGAAATTTGGAATATGAAATTAGCAGGAACCATAATTGTGCCTTTTGGGATATTCCGTTGTTCAGACCCATTACACTCTCTAACAGTCCAGAAATGTTTTTATTTGAGCGAGTTTTCTCATGTTTTTGAGTTTGTTCCTCGCTGAACTCTCCTCTAAATTCAGCTGGAAAGTTGAAATTTGGTATGTACATTTATTAGGGGTCTAGATGTACCTTTTGGAGATCTTAACTTTACAGCCTGATTGCACCCCCTCGTATCTCCAAAAAAAGTAGTTTTTTTTGCAAGGTGTGTGAGTCAGTCAAAAATATAACTCCTACTCTGACCTGACTCCTCGAGTCAACATGGGAAGTTGACGCTCGACTCTGGAGTCAAACTACTACCACTAGCTTCAAATCCTACTTGACTTCGAAGTCAAGCTGTCTAATTAACTCTGACTGCACTTCAACTCCGAGGTCAACTTCAGATCACGACTCTAGAGTCAATCTGTAACTTGGATTCGTGACTCTGATTTGACTTCGGAGTAGTTGAGAATTTAAAGTCATAAGGAAATAGTTTTGACTCCGAATCCCTTACCTGAAAAAAAAACACATGGAGTGAAAAATCACTTTTTCGGGCTTTTTAAATTGTAGTTCGCTTTAACGTGTATCAAGACTGACGTTTTGACTGATTGACTTTCATAAATCCGAAGCCGAAAGCAACGTTTTGATAATGACCAAAAGCCAAAAAAAAACTCACTAGTTGTAGCCAAAGCTGACACCCACACTGCGAAATCAATGACTCCTACACTGCATTGACTCTCCGGTTCCACTTCGACTCTGGAGTCAGTTTCAGATCTTGACTTCGGTTCTACTTTGACTGTGTTGTCAACCCATGACCTTGACTTTAGGCTCTCGCTCAACTCCGGAGTCAAAAGGAAGTCGTTTCAATTCCGACTCCCAGAGTGACTCTCATGTCTTAATTTCTCGTGTTTTTTGAGGGGTGGTTTCGGGTATAACTCCTCTCCAAATTGGGCTAAGAAGTTGAAATTTGGTATGTAGATTTAGAATAAGTTCAGGAGGTGCGTTTTCAGTCTCATCGCATCCAGGGATTCGCAGCGGAGCCGAAGGGTGCAGGGAGATGGAACCCCTCGGGTCGAATTACTTCCTCCGGATCTCTGAATTTTTTTGTTCCGAAAGAGATTTTGCAAGTCTTTAAATATGATGTTCAGCTTCACAACAGTGACAATACAATCACGAATTCAATTCATAATGAATTTTTTGGCTTTATGATACAAATAAAAAATGAAAAATTTTTCATTTAAAACGTGGCATTGGACTGGTGTTATGTAGCGCGACCCTCCAGAGCCGGAGCCGAAGGACCAGACCCCCTTCCTTAGGGTCCTTGATTGCACCCCCTCACAAGCATAAAAAAGTTGTTTTTTATAGGGGTTTCTATTTTTCGCCTTTGTTTCTCGCATATCTCACGCCCCCCCCCCCATTGGACTAAGAAACTGAAATTTGGTATGCTCATTTAGTATATAGGTCCTAGATGTGTCTTATCCCCTACCCTCATCATTGATTAGAATGTTTTTCAACACACAGAATTATAATATTTCACGAAAATTAGACTGAAACAGCGATGGTTTTGTTTCATGTTAAAATGATCTAAATCTGACCGGATTTTTAGATTTTGCTCAAAAACTTTTAGCAAGTTTCTCTAAGTAGTCCGTCGCTCGTCAATTCATCATTTCGGTTCTAACGTTCCAAGCTGGTGGAAAGCGTAATTTTAATTCAAATCTTTGGAGGGATGATGGGTCCATCGGGAGGAATTTTTTAAAAATTTTCCATCGCTGCAGTTACTGGTCCTATGGAGAGTGGGTACACAATTTTTTTTAATCAAAGTATGTGTTAAAGAGTATGTTTTTTCAATGTGTTTCAAACGTAAAGTTTTACATCAGATTATGCCATTAAAATTTTGGCTGAAGAATTTGATGGCAAAATACTGGAGGAGGGGGGGGGGAGTAGATAAAAGGTCAAAATGTGAACGAGAGATTCGAACGAAAAGAAAACGCCTGGATTCATTTTCGTGTCCGAATTAGTAGAAAAGCACTCCTTTCCTAATTTTTTAAGCCACTTTCAACAAAAGAAAAACATTGCAATTTTGTTCAAAAAAGTCAATTTTAAGTATAGCGACAATTTCCAAATCAATACCAAAAAATGACATTTATAACGAGAGAGAGTTTTTAAATTTTGTCTATTTACTGCACAAGGCGTGTTGATATAAAATCGTAGGAATGTTGCACCAAACCTTTACGGCCTGTATGGGGTCTAGGGGCACCCCCTAACGCAAATTTGTGATGTTGGTATCATTATCACATAAATCGAACTCCCTAAATACCGTAATGAATTCAGATTCACTATACGACCTCAATTAATACCTAATTTTGGGCATTGTTACAACTGTTAAAATTTGTTGGTAGCTCTGCACTAAAACAAAATATAAATAATAGAGATAATTTGGCACGTTCGATTTATACGAAAACTATACCAACATCAACAACGTAGATATTACTCCAAAATTTGGCGATGGGGGGGGGGGGGTTGCAATGGGGCTCGAAAGTCGAAACTCCTAATAAAAAGAATTTTTAAGAGCCCTACTAAATCTACCTACCAAATTTCAACTTCGTAGCTCAGGTTTGGAGGGGAGTTATGCCAAGAACAAACTCAAAAAATAAGAAAAACCAACCAAAAGATCACATTTTTGAGATTGTGAGGGGGTACAACGGAGCTGAAAAGTTTATACTCGAGGGGAGATTTTTTCTAGGTCGAAAAGTGAAAAACCTTCCTTAACTCCCCTCTTATTTGACCTACAGAACTGATTTTTGTATATCACATACAATTCTGGATCACCTATCGATCGGCTCAACTTCTCCCATCCCCTCTCCCCCTAAATTTGGGCATAACTGAATTTTGACCAAATATCAAACTAGCCGCTAATATAAGCATATTGCCCAAATTTGATCGATTTTGGTCTGTACCAAGCTGAGCAAATAATTTTCAGTTGTTGGGGGGGGGGAATACATAAATGGAAATAAAATGATATCTAATATGACCAAAAAATGGTCTCAATGGCGTTGTAGGACCTCATAACGTATTTCGTTGAAACTCCCTGTTCCACCCACCACCGATCGATTATCTGTAGTAGCCTGGTTTTCTTTCTTTAACAATATGGCATAGAAAATCTGGCTAGAAACAGAACAGCTCAGGATTTTTTTATTCGCCGGTATGAAAATTTTCTACATCGTAAAACACATAATTTTATTATTTTTTATTTTTTGCATAACTATAGGTTAATTGCGAAGGATTAAAATTTTAAAATTTATACGTTATTAATTCATATTTGTAATACTTGAGTTATTCTATTACCCATTGTAATCGGTTAGAAAATAAAAATTTCCATAATTACGTTTTTTTCCCCCAATTATTTAGGTTTAATTTTCACTATCACATTCGCGAAACACATAGCCACTATCTTATTCTCCGTTCGGTTCACATGAAAACTAAATCAATATCAAGCTGATAAAATGAAGTGCTCTGTGTTCCGGTAAATTTGAAACTTAACCGATATTTATATATTGGCAGGAAATAATTTAAACGATAGATTGAAGAAGGGAGATGAAAAATACCGTTAGAGTGAATACATAAAATATTATCGATTCGAATTAATAATTTGAACAATCGGAAAGAAGAAAACTTGATGAAATATTTATTCGATGTGACAGCCGACAGGGGAGTGAACAAGAAAGAGGATAATGTAAACAATGGCGAGCACGTGAAATTGCATAATAATGTTGAAAATGTAAACAAAACTACGAAGCGTTAATCGAGTTACTTTTCATTACTGGAATGCCATTACATAGTAGACTAACGTATGTAAGATACACGAATATACATGGTAGCTATATTTTGTTATTTATCGACCAAATCTGTACGTATACAAACGCTTACGTGATAATTACTCGACGAAGAAACGCTTTGTGGTTTTATTTTGTAGGATTAAAACGGTAAGGTGGTCGTTGATGAGATGAGTAGAGTTGGAAACATGCACATGTTTTTTTTCTCCTTCACGCAAAACAATCCAAAATCAGCGATAAAATTGTTACGTACAACACTACGCGAGTAGAATTCAACTATTCATTCATACAATAAAAATAATACGCAGGAATTTTTCAGTATTGTTCTTGGTCGATGACGTAGAACGAAAAAACTATCGACATTGTGACAAATAAAAAGAAGGTAAACTTTTTACTATGTATGAGTACATTAATGTAGACAATATTTCAAAAAAAAAAAAAAAAAAAAAAAATACCTTCATGTCACACGACTATTATACGATGAATAGATGAATACAGTTAGAGAAACCAACCGGTCATGATTTGCAAATAACTAAGCACCTAGGAATGCTTATTTTTAACTACATTTAAATAAATACCTCTTCAACGCCATAATGCTAACATTTAAATTTCAAAAGACAAAAACTTTTTCGTACAGAACATCTCGATATGAAAAATTCAATTAGCACACTACCACACACATATACAATATGTGCATGCAAATAATTGGCGTAAAAACCGAAATCTGTAATCAGAGATCAAGGCGAACTGGATTGTACGTTAACAATACATTCAGCTAATGCGAACAAGTCTACCTACACATGTTCGTTAATAATGTAAAAAAAATGACAATGATGTAGGTGTAGTAATAATTCAATAATACACCAAAGCTACATACTCCGGCGGTCTGTTTTTTGTTGAAAATTTTGCTCGATCGGCGACCCGATAATTAAATACAATGTACGTAAGAGCTCAAGTGGTGAAAAAATGATACCTGGTTAATTAACAGTCAAATAAAACTAGTATCACCGACATACATTAATAAATAAATAATGCAATACAAAATAAATACTAATCGCATTTTGGATAATTTTTTTGGAATCGTACCGTCGTGTCGTCGTAAGATCACCAAAGAATTCGAATCAAGATTCGTTAAACAAACAGTTGTACATATAATGTACATATAAAATGGTACTTTTATCCGTACGTATGTTTCATCTAGAAAGTTCAGATAGCTCAAAACTATCACACGCAGCTCAATATTTACAATGTACATATCGCAATAGCCGAACGAGATGGCAGTGGTAGTATTGTTAAACGTAATTTCAAATCAAGGTTCGTCAAAAACCGTTACAAAATAAATAGTACTACGGACAGAAAATATTACGTAATTGAAATAATTTCACACGATGGTTTAACATGAATAATGCAAATTTGATGACAATTACGAGATTTAATGCAATCGTTGTCAACCATCTGTAAACATTTGGGCAAGATATGGTGTCAAATTATAGGCAACGCTATACTTACTTCTAATACTTCCAAACGGTGACTACTCGCTCAAGTATTCCATACATTAAACGAAATCACAGAAATGACAAATTTTAAATATTTAAATCGATTTACATAAATTAATTCACAAAATTACAACACGGGTACTTCATTTCTTTTTTTTTTACTAATCACTGTTTCTCTTTCTGGATTCTAATGCGTATTGTTTACGTCGAAAATTTTTGCTCATCGAGTGTTTCTAAATTCACAACTTCAGTGTCACACGAGATCGTCAAACCATTTTGAATAAGGTTAACTTTGTGATCAGTCGAGAAGTGTACAAAAGATGTACAGTACGTACACGATAAAGTAAAAGATTACGTTGCCTGACGGTATTCGTTTCGGGATTTTTAGTCATGAACTTGCTCACGTTCGTAGAAATTGAACGACTTTAGGGGTTCGTTCGAGAACGTATTAAAAACCTTTTTCTTCCCCTGGTTTTCTGATAAATAAAAAATCTATCAGAAATTAACAAAAACCCGATAATTTTTCGAGAACGAAACTAAAATCACATATTAATTTAATTTCTTGTTTTTGCATTCCAAAAAGAATATGCATGTGCAATCCTGTTCACGTTCATTGAGAAAAACCACGAATGGAAGTGAGAACAAGAACGAAAAAGAACTAACAAGTTGTGTGACTAAAGAACGAAACAAAAACAAGAACAATGAAAACAATTTTACAATTTTCGAAGAACAAGAAAAAACTTTTGAAATTCATTATATAAAACAAGAATAAGAACGAGAACAATTATTTTCCATTTTTTTTTCTTCTTAGCAGATAATTCTTCAGTTTGTTGTAATTTTAGCGCGTTTTAATGATTTTTTTCAGGGTCTTACTCTCGTATACATCAACTTTTTCATTGATTTGAGGACTATTAGGCAAATTTTCAAAAATTCGAAGAATTGAATAGTCGAGCAAAAACCAACAAGAACAAGAACACAGAACCAAATAAAACCAAATAAAGAACAAGAACAGCAAACGAAAACAATATTTCAAAAGCTGTGAATAACAAGAATAAAATGAGTACAAAGTTTGCAAATCCCAAATACAAACAAAACTAAGAACAAAAATTTTGACTTGGAGAGTCAAAATTCACTCGTCGAGAGAAGCAGAGGCAACTAACTGAGAAAGAACAAAGAAGCGAAAGCTAGCAGATTTGACAATAATTCAAATTAAATCCTGTGAATGATTTTATTTCAAGATAAATGCTCGTACACTGAATAAAAACTGTAATATCTAAAGCAGAGCAATAAATTGAACTTTTTTTTTATTACAATAATGGGCGATAAGTTACTCGATAATTTTGATAAAAATTAGAGAACCGTTCAACTTACAAGTAGACATACGAACACATATTTATCTTCGTGAATATCTACAAAGAACAAAGTATAAAAATGGTCATGGCACACTGCTTATACATTAACTACTTATAATTTATGAAATAATATTGAAGCACAACGAACAACTTAATTCTAAGATTGGAATAAAAATGCACAATACTGGTAAGCTGCAACTAGAATACAGAATATAACAATAAACACATTTAAGTAATGTAATATCGAGTAAAATGACGGTCAAATGTTGACGTTTTGTTCTTTTGTCCTAACTGGAATGATTAAAACATACATTAGTAATAATGAAATCATAAAAATCACTTAATGATAACCAAACAAAAACTGGAAGACAGCACAACGTGTAAATTTCACGCTTACAAAAATATCACAATGAAAAAAATAAGGCACATTATTTTTGATATAAGTAATAAACCGGTAAGTATAAATAATATTATGGCACGATAAAAAATTCCAAACGGAATGAAGAGCCGTACGATAATATAAAAATTATACAAATTATAGTAAAACCAAGCTCAAGTGATCCAAACCAACTAATGAAAATAAACCCTCCAAAATAATACTCATCTTTTCTACAAGAACATAAAAATATACAGGTACGTGTATATTGACTATAAATAAAAAAAAAAAAAAAATGGAAAATCCTTGATGTTTCCATAAGTAAAAAAATCATATGTACTTTGAAATATTTTCATCCTCAAAATACTTTAATTTCACGAGGGAGAAGAATCAAGGGGTTCGTCTTCACCGAAATCTAGTTCAGCATCTGGTTGAACTATATCAGGTGTTGGACATTGCGTACATCTAAAGGTAACATGATAACACGGTTTAAAACAAAGAACGTACATTAAATTACATTTTTAAAAATTTAAGCTAAAATTAAATAATTACTTGCTCTCGTTGATACCATAATTTGGACATTTTTCTCCAACGCATTCGCAGCAACCGTCATGAAACCAGCGGTAACTTTGAGCTCCCATAGACTGGCACGAAGCTCGACATTTATTCCAAGGCATACACGAAGACATATAAGCCACAGAGCAATTCAATGTAACCACATCTTTATTAGGATCAACTTCTTGTTCGTTTGTTTCTATGTGGAAATATAGAACCTGGTTTAGAATTCAAATAATCATCACATTGAATATATTTGAAAATACTTACGAATTAATACAGCCGGATCTTTTTTGATTTCTGGTTTATACGCGGTAGGATTTAAATCGATGGGAAATGTTAGAGTGTACCATCGATCCAGTGAATCGCTTTCCGATACCAAAGAATGGAAAAGAGTTGGAATAGGTTCAGGTAAATCTTCTACATGGCTCATTTTACTCAATCCATTTTTCGTTACGTTTGGTTTAGGGCACATTTCTGTAAATATTAACACAATTATTTCGTAAACTCTTGTTCAATAGTGATAACGATTAAATATGAAATACTTACCAACGCAAGAGCAGCATTCGTTCCATAAATGATTCAAGCAATTGAAACAATCTTTACAACACGAACAATTCTTCAGATCACATTTACAAGCTTGTGTAATTAAACATTTACTAACTATACTGGCACAAACAGCTTCGTTGCAACTGTCCACTGCGATGGGCCATTGCACGACGTAAAATACCACACATAAATGAAGGAACAGTAATATTCGTATATACATTTCACGTAATTTTAAGTATATCGTTGGAATTTAATTTAAACCTGAATTTTGATCGAGAAATTAAAAAAAAAATTGTTTGAAATTGAAAGAAATTCATGAGAATTTGATTAGGAGTTATAGATCAAAACACAAGCATTACATAGAAGTTTATATTTTCACAACATTGTTTGCTGAAGACTCAGAAAAATGTACTAAGTGATTCATTTTATATTGTTACAGAAATGAATCATTACGATCATGCATTTTCACAAATCACGAACTTATTTCGACTTTTAAACGAAATTACAAAATTGTCGAAAATTTCTTTTTTTACGAATTTTTAATTTTTATTTTTCTTAGAAATTTGGAAAATTAGAAATCCTGAATTCTGAGAACTGAATTGAGAATTCAGAAATTAGAAAAAATAAAAACTGAACAACGAAGAACCGAAAACCAATCACGTAAAGAAAATGCGATTTTAGAGTATAAGAACGAAAAAATTAGAACAACGAAGTTGAGTAATTGAACTTTGAAGAACGAAAGCGAAAACGAGAACGATGAAAGCAATTTTACTATTTTCAAAGAACAAGAAATAATCATGAATGAAAGAACAAGAATAAAAACGAGAACAATATTTCTTCCGTTCTTTTACCATTTTTTCTTCTTTTTGAATTTTAATTTTCAGTAGACAATCAGACATTTCTCCAAATTGTTGTAAATACGAACGCCTTTCAGTGATTTTTACTGAAGTCTTACTCCCATTTTCATTCATTTTTTCATTGATTTGACATCTCTCAGTCAAATTTTCAAAAATGCTAGAGGGGTTGAGTTAAACTGTTGAAGTACAAAGAGCACAAAACAACAAGAACAAGAATTAAGAATCAAAAAATTATAAAGAACAAGAACAATGATCGTATGAACTTTGTTGTAAAATTTTTTGAAACAGATATAAGATTGAAATGGAATATTTAATTTTGTGTTACAGATTCAACATGGAAATGTTCACTACCGAAAAATAAATCTCCAGCTGTATTATTTATGAAGGGATTTCCTTATAATTACAAAGAATCGAATATAGAACAAGTCATTTATAAAAATGATTATGTTAATTTTATATTAAAAAGTCCTCATTTATGTATGCTTTTAATGTTTTAGCTCCTTGTACCAGAACCTAAGGACGATGGGCCAAAAATTGAAGCAGTCGTGATTGCAAAAAATGATTCTGGTAACAGCATCGGAGAAGCATTCATTTTTGTAGACACTTTTAAAAATGCCTCCGTGATATACAGCTCAAAGGTAGTTTTTTTTTTTTTTTGTTATTATTTATACTGGCGTTTTTAATTTCATGATTATTA
>FIZR01021422.1:0-11125 GCA_900060175.1 Ferrisia virgata | reverse complement strand
TTTTTTTTTTTTTTTTTTTTTTTTTTTTTTTTTTTTTTTTTTTTTTTTTTATAATAAAATGACAAAACTTTGAGATAACAATTTTTTATTGAAAATAATAATGAAACGACTACGTTTTTTTACTTTTCAATTGGTTGCTTTTTTCTTATCTTCTACTATATTTGGCTTTTTACCGTGCTGTTCTTCATCGTCTTGCCTATATTCTTCCGTAAGTGACGGTGGTTTTTCCGTCGAACTGATTGATTTTTTCTCATCTTCAGCTATATTTAGATTTTTATCACCAAAGTTTTCATCGTTATTCCTATATATTTCATCAGAACAGGATTGTTTTTCAGTCGAATCGGAACTGGGACTAAATGTATTTTCAGCGGAAGAGGTTAATTTCTTGATATCTTCTATTCTCAAATCTTCGTATATTTGACGACCTTCAATTAATTTCCGTCCTTCGGGTAATTTACCAGTTTTGCGATAAATTTCTAAATCCGTATAAATTTGTTCTTTAGCATCGGATACTTTTTTGGATAGTAAATTCTCGTTAACTTCGTCTTCGTTTTTAATACTGAGAGCTTCCCCTTCTGTATTGCGTTCAGCAATTCTTCTTTGGCTAGCTCTATCCCATAGTAAAGCTTGTCTTCTGTCAGCTTCGACTTGCAACTGTTGCAATAATTCAGTTTCATCTTTTCCTTGGAACGACGATGGTATAAGATCTTGGAAAAACTTCTCGTCTCGAGTCTGTTTTGGTCTCGTATCGAAGTAATCTAGTATTTTAACGTGTTTGGTGATTTTAGCTGAAAAAAATATCGTAGAAGGTTACATCGGGTTGAATGTTTAGCAGAATATCCATATTCCGTACTACTTTGCGTAGAGGTATTGAAATAATTATTAAAAGGCTAACGGGGAAAATGCGCTTACCAACTACGGAAGGTTCTAAATTGAATTTCGCTGCAAGGGCATTCGCAGAATTCAACATTGGATTTTTCTGATACAGTTCTATTATCTTGGTAGCTTGACTCATGGTGTATTTCCCAGGTGGTACCTCAACTTGCGTTTCCCCTTTCTTTTTTATTGCTTGTAAAAATCTGGCTTCACGGCTGGAATCTATCCTTTTGTCACAGAAACTATCCTACAGTGAAATTTCCAAGGGTTAATAACCGCACAGTGTGAAATAATTGAAGAATGTCATTCGTGTAACAATGAGCTGCGAAAATTACACTCAACGTACCTTATTTTGGCCTGTAGAAGTAACGTAAACTTTATTTAAATTTTTTAGTAACGAATCGTCTTTCTTTTTCATCTCTTCGGTCATATCGGGCATCTCTGAAAATACACACGGATCGATGAGAAATGTGGTTCTAAATGTTTTCGTGACACGACTATTCGAATGATTATACCTTTCATCATTCTTTCCACTTCCTTCATGGTGGCTTCATATAACGGTGCTCTCTCCGGCTTCTCTTTATGTTTTTCCAAATATCTATCCGTTCTGTTTTGGATGTTGAATCGGCGTACTCTTTTCAAAGCATGCCGACCTAGAACTGTGAATGTGTTTCCCATTTCTGATGAACTTGAGCCGGAGTGCCGAAAGTGATATTTTCATCTGCGATAGATAAAGCAGCAATTGATTTTTGGGTCGATTGTAGACACCAAATAAGCGTATTACACCATCATAAAAACGAATACATTCTGGTTATGATCGTGAGGGCGAGATTCAGAAAAACTTTCAAGTCTAGCAACAAATTTTCTGCCTGGGAGAAATTTTTTGTTATCAGAATATTAACTTTATCAGCTCGAAAGCTCAATCATGGTTGCTACTCTTTTCTTTCTTTATTAAAAAAATCAGCACATCGAATATTGAATTTTCCATTTTGACAACACTGAAAAAGTTTGTCATTGGATAATTACGGTAAATTCGATCACATTACCGGTAAATATCTTCGTAAATACCAAACACGTTCTTTATTATTCCTACTTCCACACACTACCTACTTAATGCAAACGACTGCAACGCTCTGGTTTAAATAGTTTGAATTTGAAGAACTACTGAATTTAGGATGGGGATTTGGGGAAGTTGAAAACTTTTCGTTTCTTGTATTTTCGTGTTTATTTATGTTTAAAATTAATACTAAACTGTGTTTTACTCGTGATTAATCATGATAAATCTTATGAATAAAATCGTAGTTATGTCGCTTATGGTTCCGTTATGAGAAAGTATTTGTGTTGCAAGCTGTTACAATGTTTCATGAAGATCCCATTTCGTCCTCATCGAAGTTACTACCTCACGTAACCCACATTCGTTCAGGTATTTCCTTACAATCATTGAAATATTCATGGAGAAACGATGATTACTCTTTAAAATTGCACCTGTAAGCACTATTACAGTGTGCATTGGCAATCTCCAATCTCCACATTTATCAGCAACGTCTTCAATAACAGTATTTGTTTTCATTGCGTAGGTCCCGTTAAATGTTACCACACGCAAGTTGAATCGTTATGATTCTGAATCCAATGTTTTTATGGATAATTTTAGCAGTCATTCTTTTCATAATGGTTTCATCAATTATAGCTTGTTTGTGTGGATGTTGTAGAAGAACTCAAAGGTATATTTTAATATTCAGTCGAGTGAGAACTCGTTCGGTTTGCTGCATACTTGAAGAATTTCTTTCATGCTTGATTTTCAGGGATGAACTCATGGGTCTTTCTGGTAAAGTGAAAATTACAAATCCAGATGTTGTTCAAAATATTAACGATCCTTTGGCATTATCAATCACAAGAACACCATCGGATGGCAATATTCCATTATCCGGTTTACATTCGAATAATGTTTCGATAAAACGGTGAGTACTGTTTCAAGCTTGTACCTAACTTTTTGTACGTTTTTTTTTTAAAGTCAATTTTCTATTCAGAACTTCTATTATGGGAAGTAATAGTCACCCTGGGACGGCGACTAGAAGTCTTCCAGAGATACCTGTCGATGCTGCCAAAACGACGTCAACTTCGGCAGTAATCAACTCAACTACGAGCAATTTTGTTAGTTACATCGCGGATACAAATTCTGACCTGTACGCTACATTAGAAGAGCATAAAATTAGTAAGTTTGTATTACGGTTTTCAAAAATTTGATGAATATTAATGTTTCGTGAAATTCATAACATGTTTGTTTGTTTTTGTTATTTGCAATTCTTATAGCTTCTTCGACATCGTCAAAGCCCAAGCTTTCACCTAATATGCTAGGATCATCGTCACAATCGAATGGTACCGTCACTTACGAACAAATTGATGAAAGTTCAACTTATAATAATATCAAAGGTAAATACTTTCGTATTTTCCGTTAGTAATGTGATTGTGATCAGTTTTCAATAGTAAAATTACGTGGAAATTTTCAGAACACCCCTACGCTCAAGTGGAAAATGATACTGGTAACAGTGTATTACCATCCACGTCCAGGTAAATAATGTAACATTTTCTTTTACATTTGGACCCTAAGTACTGTAATAATTCTACGAATGACGCGTCAAAACTAATATATGTTCTATATGTACAGATTGGAACACGATTCACCTGATAGCACCATTATTCCTCGAGAGGAAACGAACACATCGATAGACATACCTGCAGCAAGTGCTATTACCGGTAGTATAGCTGCTAGTAACGAACTTCCGTACATGACTCCTCCTATACATAATAATTTTAGCGGAGATTCTCAAGATTCGACGAGTAAGTTCAAGTATAATGGATTAATGTCACTTTTCTCTTTAGTAAATGAAACTTATTTTTATACACATATATTTTTTTTGTAGAAGGCTACACAAGTATTACAGTGAGAGAACCACTGGCTCGAATCAGACCTCAGAACAAATCAGTCAATCAAGAGACCTCTGATTCTCATTACACGGTTTTATCCGATGATTCAGGTATGTATTGTACATGCATAATGAGATGCTGTTTCAAAATTCACGTAGCGTTTTACAGTTTTGCGTCTTTAAACCAACATCGAAGGTCGACCGACGTTTAGAAAATTATTGTATGAGAGGAGCATCGCGTCACCTCAAGGTTACGTTTAAATTGATGATAAATTGCTACTTCATTTCAAATTGCGTCATGTGAAATGTTTACCGATGTAAATGAGGTGTACGCCTGATGTTAGAACTATAATGTCGAAGTACAAGAATAAGCATGATATTAGTCAAAATTTGGTCCGTTCAATTGGGGATGGGATAAATAAATCGAATTGATTACTATAAAATGAAAGATGAAGTTGGATGATTATTATTATTCGGTGATAGGAAAATAATGACGAATAAGAAAAAAATTGTCATTTCTAAATCTTCTCCGTGTTTTGTACAGCGGTTGAATAATTTTTAACGTATGTTTCAATTCGTAGACGAAATGTACGCAGCTATTCAAGATGCTTATACTAGTGGCAGTGAAACGTACGCTCAGATTCAACCAGTGGCTAGCGCATCATCCACATATAGTACATCAGTGAATAATCCTAGTTCTCCTAGAACGGCAAATGTTACTCAAAAATTCAGTGAAGTGTCGATCCACTCTAGACAAGGTACACTAAACACTCGTAATTACTTTGGGAGAAGCTTTCACTGGTTTTTTATTTCGTTTTTATAATACAAGCATAAATTTATCACCGGCACGGCAACACATGTATGTATTTTCTTATATGTATTGCGCAGCTTCGACGTCTAGTATTTCGAGTTCGTTGACAAACCGAAATAATTCGCCAAAAGAAAAGCGTCAAGCCAACTCTCCTCTTCCAAAGCCGCC
Organism: Ferrisia virgata; assembly: GCA_900060175.1. Taxonomy (NCBI): domain Eukaryota; kingdom Metazoa; phylum Arthropoda; class Insecta; order Hemiptera; family Pseudococcidae; genus Ferrisia; species Ferrisia virgata. Next base: position 6,346 of record FIZR01021422.1, on the reverse strand, counting down.
GGATGTGACGCCGGATGATATGTACGCCAAAGTGTTAAAGAAGCGTAAATATGATCCTGAATGGGGTAGCAGTAAAGATTCTATGTTCAGTACCGATCACGAATCCTCCGTGGCATCTAGTTTCCATTCGGTACCTGCTACAAATGTCGATTCGTTAAAAGATTCCGAAGATTGTGATAAACATATAGATTATGATTCGAATCAAGCCACCGACGAGATCGATGGTGTACCTGGAAATGAATGTTACGCAACTGTACCAGAGCGAAAGTACGTAAATGTTTGTGTATCATAAAAGTTTTCTCCAGTCTTTTGCAGCAGTCAAAGATCGTATTTTTTTAATTTTGTTTTTTTTTTCTTTCAAATTCAGTTATGAAATGCTGAACGATTCGACTCAATGTCCCGGATACGAAACAGTTAATGAATTCAATTCCGGGGGATATGAATCATTGCCAGAGCCGCCGGATAGTCTTACTCCGGGCTACGAACGTATCCGCGAGTCTGCATCTGTGGCCGGTTACGAGAAACTGAAATACGAAAGATTGGACGAAGAAGATATATCGGAGCCGAATTACGAAGAGTTGAAACCCCGCAAAGAATCCAATCAAAGCTTCCATTGTTACGCGACCATTGATAAAAAGAAAACACTCAGCTCAGGTAATATTCCCGAACCGGATTACGCTAGTTTAACGAGAAGGCATCGTCACGACGACGATAACTGGAATAGCTCGGATCCGTTTTACGAACGAATTCGAAAACGATCCGGTGAAGACGATGAATACGCCGACGACGGTGACGATTACGACACAGCCAAGTACAACGATAGAAATAATAATCATTCCGATTCGATACAATCTTCGAAAGTCGAACGTTTAACGAGAAATCATTCGGTATCGGAGAATAATCTCAGTGAATTGTATTCCAAAGTGAACAAAACTAAAAGATAGTATATGGCTAAGCACCCAATCAGGGTTTTCTTCACAGATTCTGTTTGATAATTTATATCGACTAATGAATATTGGCAAAATAATGAACCATTCGTTCTTCCAACGAAAAGGAATATTTTCCAATATTCTACTTAATACCTTATACCACCTTCATTTGTACCTGTTTTATCATTTTTTTAAAAAGGTATGCTTAATTTGTTGCGCAAAAGCGGCGTTGTACTAATATCAATTTCTTCGAATAAATTCGAGGAATTAAAAAATTATTACTCACCCGTCGATCGTCTTTTATTTTTTTATTGACGATATAAATCTAACGTGATTTTTTTTTCATTTATTGATGTATAAACGCGAATCGTGTAACGTGTAAGTGCGTAAGGTATTTCTTACCTTTGTTTTATTCCCATTCCATTTTTTTTTAAATCGATTTCTTTTTTTTACTGAACCGGTGCTCTTCATGTAGTATGTGATTTGTATCGCCAATCATTATTACTATGGAATGAATTTATCAGAACCTCCATAATTTCAAAACATTTTCTTGGTATTGATACACTTTAAATTGTCATTTATTACCTATTTTTTATTTACTTATATTTTTTTAATGAGTGTTTACTAATTTGTTGAAATTGTTTATTTTTTTCCTTACGAAAACCATGTTCATATGAATTATAGAACATGAACCATTTCTCCTTTTTCTAAGTACCTCCAATTATGTGAAAATTGTAAATTATTTTTTTAATTTGTTTTTTAAACTAAGAATTTTTATTAAGATTCTTCTATCGGATTACAAGTTTTTGTTCGCCGTTCATTTCAGTCATTTCCGTCGCAGTTTTTATTTTAGTATTTTAAATAGTTTTGAAATTGGTTACACTGATTTTCTTAATTGGTGGGAGCAAACGGGGAGATAATAATCAACCATGGCGACTTGTGATTGTGCTTAGTTATGAGATATCTATGGTTTATGAGTAATTGACTCCCTATTCCAGTTGACATGCAATCATGCGTTTGGTTGGTAAAAAATTATCGCAATGGTAATTTATTTCTTGTAGCGATTTGTAACCTGGAAAGGTTGTTTATGTGTTGTTCTATGAATGATTTGAAGGCAGCTCCTTTTTAATAATTCATCGCAATGGTATTGTAAGTGTATTTCTTGTAGCAATTTGAAGCTAAAAAGCTTGAATTATAAACAAACATCGGTTGTGTTATTTTGCTTCACGGTGAATGATCATTTGAAAACATATATCGGCAGGTCCTATTGTTGTTTTATCTGCCTAACTTTTTCATATATGTATATCATTTACTATCTGCAGGTGCAATAGTGCACCTGGATGTATTATAGTAGCTGTTGTGTCATGTATTGTATTGTATTGTATTGTGGTCTTCTTTGAAAGTAATTTTATTACCCCAAAGGTGATTTATTCCTGTTTTATTGTGTGCTCCGATAATTCTTTGTTGCTTGTTTGTCATGTCATCACCAACCAATCACAGATAACAACGCTAACAAAGGTACCCTCAAACCGTGCTCAAAGGTATGGAATACCTGCTTCTCAAACCCTACTCTTTTACTTCCTTTCAATGGTATTACAAAAGAACTCTTTAACTACACAGCACACCAATTCAGTGAACCTTCTGACCATCGACGAGTGAACATGGAACCAACTCCTATATTCCTTTCGTCTTGTTTTTATAAGCGAAACTTGTTTTCTAAAGGATAAATTTTTAGCGTTTTACTTATGTGTAGTGCTACTGCGTGATTTGCATTGATACATATTCAGTGATTGATTTTTTGTGTTGATGAATTTTGAGCATCATTGATTTTAATCTGGGTAAGTTAATTTTAAAATTTATTACAATTATAATTGTGTATTAGTTTTTTTTTTTTGAAGTACCTAATTACGATTTTCAATTTTTACAAAGTGCTTTCATGTTGAGTTGTTGGCGTTTCGTTTCTCACTCACCGAACTATGAGATTCTAAAGTACAAATTAAAACCTAAATGTTTTCTTAACTATCAATTTTGCTGGTGTTTTTTAGTCAAATTTAATGTCCTCATATCGATAACTAATGGGACGGTATCAAATCCTTCAAATACAATTTTGTCAGCCATCTTGAGTAAGGGTGTTTACAGCATTAGCAGTAACTGTACGCCTATTGTTCATTTCGTTATGCTTACATTTTATTCTAAGCAGGGTTCATGTCATCTATTGAACTTCTCTTGTTACGATTTTCCGGTATTGGATTAATTTGCTCAAGTTGAACTGCTTCGTTCTGTGGCTGTGGCTAGAAAAGTGTAAGCATGAATCAGAATACTTAAAGGATGCTGTTAAAATTTACTGTTTTTTGTGAAATGTGATACAAGGTAGTAATGATATGACGTGGTTTTAAAGGTATATATATACATATAATCGTTGGTACATTGGTACTTCGGCGAGTGATTGTCTCGGTGGTCAGAGCATGACGCATTTTCACTTTTCCTCTTGTTAAACTTTGAAAGCATAACACAGGATACACTAAAGCATGGCGTCGAATCTCAATACGCTGTTGAAGCGTTGTCTTGTCATTTCTTATTCAACCGTTTTCTTTTCAAGCTAAACATTGTGTTTTGAGTAACCGGTGTTGTTTCAAAGTTCAACATTTTTCATTATATTGACTAACGAGTAATGTGAGCAATCTTGAGGATCTGTGAAGTTACTTCATCTCTTTGTGTTAAATTTCGAAAACGTAATAGCAAATCGTATCATAATAGTGTTTTATAAGCACGTTCTTTTTTTGCTGTAATTGCAACAAAGTTTTTCGCGTTCAGTTTACAATCATCACGTTTGAACAATTTACAGTGATGAAGTTGTGTGGGTGCGTATAATCGTGAACTGGCAGCTAGTTTTCCACTCAGTAAATGCGATGGTTGAAGCTGGGCTCACGCAGATCTATCAGTGAACTATTTCTTCCTGCTTTGGGTGCAGATTTTCCCCAGCTCATCTATGGATCACTTAGGTTATCGTAAGTTTTACAACGATGTAATTTATTTTGAACAGTTTCATGTGGGCATTTATTTATGACCTGTTAGAGACCGGTACGGTGCAACGTTGAATTTAACAAAGCTATATCGTTTCACATCAGTTTTAACAAAAAACTGAACACGTTTAGTAGAGTCAGAATCCTTCATCATTGACCATTTTTAGCGAACGGTAACGTCAGCTTTCAATTTTCAATTCTTGTTACAATCGTTACATTTTTTCCAATTTAATACGATCAGTTTACTTGTTCTTGTATCTTGACTCACCTTTTTTTTTTTTTTTACAGATTGCAAGTTTTATTTCTAAACTACTTCAAGAAGAAAGCACAACAGTTTAGTATTGAAGAGTTGTCGAGTGGTGACTTGAAGAATTCGATGCTCTTGAACGTGTCAGTAGTTCAGAAACGCTGAAGATGTAAGTAACGTTCAATGCATTTTTAGATTTACCCGTCGGTTTTTTATACAGTTGAGATTTTGAGGTGCGTTGTTTTGAAAATTTTTGATCTATGATTCGTAATTTTGAATTTTATCAAATGCTACCTCTGGTGTAATTTTTTCTTTCAAAATTTTGTAGACGTGTGGTTTCAATACTATCGTTTTGTTGGGTTCGCGTGTTGTAAAACTTATCAGTTTTTTATGCATATTTATTGAATTGTTTTCGATGTAACATGTATAATGCTATTTGTTCATATATATATATTTTTTTTATAGGAATTGAATTTTCAACAGCTAGAGTACAATAGTGATATTTTAAATGAAAGGTTGGAAATTTGGTAAGTATCGCTGAATGCATGACTAGATTAACTTATTGGTATTGCGCATTTCTGTCAGATTTACGTTATCTTCATCTCTTTGGTGTGGTTTTTTATACGAGTTTTGGTTTGAAATTTCATAGCGCAAGTGTACCTCGAGTTTTTCTGTTTCGGATTAGTTTTACGATTTGTTATATAAGCACATCATTCTTGTAAATTAAGTGATCTCGAGTTTTATTTTTCTCATTTATATCAGTTCAAATTGAATGTTCTTTCAGGTATGCTGAAGATTAAAATTTGTTCGCTTTGGACTTGACATTAGTCGTTGTTCAGCAGCTGGTACGCAATCGCTTGATAACCTCCATTACGTCACACGTTCCTCTGATTCCTGTCACTGAAGTTATTCGTGTTTCAAATAGAATTTCTCCTGTTCGGGTATTATTTATGAACTCTTGGTAAGTATCGAAATTCCACCGTACAATACATTATGTAAGACATTTGTAAAATTTATAATTTAAATGGTACATATCGCATGTATTTGCGTTGTTTATAGACACCAACGAGAGCTACTTGGCATGTAAGCAGATTACTTCACCATATACCTCACCATAGTCAACTTGGAACATTCAAGAAGCGCCCATAATTTGGAAAGAGGTAGCATTGTTCAGTAGATGCAAGGATTTTGTTGAGAAAAATTAAGCTGGATATTAAGCATTGCCTGGTAAATGAGATTAATAGTAAACGATATTTATTTCTTTTGCAAGTGCATTGTTTGATTTTTTTATTGTACGAAAGGTTAAAATGTTGCGGTTTTTTTTTTTGTATTTTTGGAATTGTGTATTTTAAGCTTTTATAATTTGTTTTACATATTGAATCTATTGTGTTGGTCCATTCCTCATCCTGTACTCCCTTATTTTTATATTTCGGATTCATGTGCCTATTTAGTTTAACTACTCAAGTTTAATTTTCATTTTTTGCGCGGTTTTAATTCCCCTATGAAACGTTTTTCGCATTTCAAACCTTTTTTATAAGCTTAAATTGAAATTATTTTTCGCGTTACCTACCTTTTTGAATCGAAAAAAAAGAAATCATAATTGGATAGTTGAAATTATACATAGGTAAAATTATAGTTTGAGGTGTTGTTTTGCGATTATGTGAACCTCTTTGGCACACGTGATTTCAAAACGCACCTTTACTCAAGTGTCACGCCAATGTGGGTATCTGCGTGATCTGGACACCTCACCACATTGGTTAGGACCCCTAGGTTCTTGCGGCACTGGCGCGAGGGTCCCCAGTATCTGGGATACCACGACCACAAGTCAGGGTCTGCATTAACCGAAGGGTGTAGGATGCAGTCGATTACGTTCATCGTAGTAATAATATAACATTCGTGAGTAGTAGGTCAAACGATAGGGAATCAGGCACACTAGTGTGAATGGTGTGTTTCAAGTGTGAGTGTTGAAATGAGTGTTGAAATGAGTGTACATTAAGGGAGTAGGTGGTCTGTACCGGGTTGTCTATGGTCGAATTTTTTTTGTTTTTAAGGGATTAGGGATTTTCAGAGTAAGGCGTGTCATCCGCAGACCGATCTTATAGAAGGTCCGGGTCTGTCAGAGCCGGTGTTGGTGTATGCTGGCATTC